>KZ869522.1:77484-87624 GCA_003456935.1 Machilis hrabei | reverse complement strand
AAAATAAATTACATTGCTACTTCCCTGTAACTTCTAGTGACTGTAAACACCAGTAGAGGCCTCAAGAACCAAGTTGGTGCTGCCATCTGTTGAGAAACTAGAAAAACAGGACGAAAAAGCTCATTTTACTATTGTCCGATTAAATCGGACGTTAGCAATTTAGAGCCACCATTCGTCCGATTAAATCGGACTTTGGTACTTCCTGGGTTAATCAATTGTTTACTTTACATCGGTCACTATGGTGTGACGTCTGAGTGTCGTGACGAAAGCACACAGTGTTATCTTTAGCCACAAGAGGCGCTGCCGTACCCATGACGTCATTTTGGAAACACTCTGTTCAATGGAAAAACCGCCAAGTGTCTAGTCCTCTTGTAATAGGTTGTTCTTGATTTAGGTCTATGTTGTGAAGGGGTAGATTTGTAAGGTGGCATAGGAAAGGTCTAGTTTACTAATTAAGACTCAAGTTTAAAAACAAAAGGTGTGATATGCAGTGTGGTATGTAGGTCTATTTAATTGTAAGCCTTGTTGTTTGCTAGATTAAAGCTAAAAAAGGTTTTGCCTTAGCTCAAGCAGCTCTACTGACAAGGAACTTTTTCTAACACCCATTCAAACTACGTTCTATGAATCATTTCAACTGGCATCATAGGGTAGGTGTTTAATTAGAAAAAGGCCAAGTCATGTGTAAAAGTTAGCTCGATCTTATCTTCAGTATTTTATAGCTCACACAATAAATGATCACAAGTTACATGAACTAACCCACTCATATGCCAACTATTGCACACCAATAACTCTCACCTATAAACTGTGCTCTTAACAACATTGTCAGAATTCGTTAGATCCATAGGCCCCGTGAAAACCAATTTAGTTATAATGGACGACTTGGGACAGAAATTAAAAAATGTAAGTGCAAACACTTGATTTCTACGTTACTTTAGTGAGGTTAGGTAAGGTGATTATGAAAGCCTTATTAAAGAAATTTAAATGGCGACTTCATTTTAAGTGCAGAAGCCACGCTCACTCTAGATATACCGGGAAAGCAACATTGGCTAGGTATTCAGTTAGAAAATGCAACTTCTGTTAAAAAGATGTGTACTTGTATTCAGTGTTTAGAATGCGTAGAATGGTATATACCAACACAACATTACCATATTTGTACATGCACAACACTTATTCTTTATAACATTATCCCATTTATACACTTCCCGTACAGTCGAGTAGATTAGAATCCAAACACTAGAATGACATTACCTATTCATAACAAACCTAACCTCGGCGCGAGCTGATATAATCGCAATGCTTTCTTGGACTTAGAAGTAAGATAATAACTGTCGGTGTACTGGAGATCTATTCCCATTAACATTTTCTTTTACAAGCTTTACCTAGTGTAGATGTTGTCATTTTAACAAAACAGGTTCACGTCTAAACATTCAACACGCTTTGAGGAACATTTTACACTAGCTCTTCAAAGTGGCTACATGTAACCCCAACATAAACTCTGGATCTGTGCTAGAGTGCAGGCTGGGACTGGGTATCAATGCTTATGAAGTCTTCTTTCTGATCCGTGTCTACAGCACCTTGTTTACGACCACTATCATTCGACGTAGAGAGCTGACCAATGATGCCAAGTAAACAACAGCTGAGCAAACAGATACGGTGTAGCATACAGGGCTGTCCATGGGAGAAGGAGACAAGCTGCATGGATTACAGCACGTTTGAAGCTGTTGTGCAAAGGTTGAGGGAGATTGACTCTATAAAGATATTTATCCAGTTATATCCTGAAATTGTGTGACTGTTCGTCTTGTTTCCTTAAGTGTTGTTGCAATGTCAGGTAAACAAACGTGAAACAGGTGCGAGGCGTACCTTGCGGATGCCTAGCTTAGAGAAGGATGTGCTGACTCTAGTAGTGGAGGCTCCAACCATGAGCACTCGACAGGTTGACGGCCCCCATTCGTCAGTGTGACGTGTTCTAAACAAATACGAACTTCATCCGTTCCGTCGATACAAGGTGCAAGAATTGAAGGTTAACGATTTCCCCGCCGTTTGGAGTTCAGACAGTGGTATGTACACCTCTATCGAACTGCCGCACTTCCAAAACATTGTTCGGTTTACAGATGAAGCCAACTTCACAACGGAGGGGATGTTCAAATCCTATAACAATCATGTGTGGGCGGAGAAGAATCCCCAAGATTTATTTGTCATGTATTTTCAGGTAAGATTTTCAGTCAATGTCGGGGTGGGGATCGTAGGTGACTATTTGATCAGCCCATACGTCTTCCACTCCACGTACAAGCTGTTATGTAATCGATATTTTTAAGGATAACACTTCCTGAATTTGCACTTTTGACCACAATAGAAGAAGTTCTTAGAAACTGAGCCATCGAGTCACAAGCCACTTCCGGTAACTATTACACCAACAGTTCTTCGTCTTATGAGTGGCGCAGCACATGCATTTGAAAGCACTTGGTAGGGTGGACACAGAGCTGGCTTGATTGCCTACCTAACAATCGGTTTATCATGACGCCCTTTAGCATCGTAAGATAATGTTTCCAGACATAGTTTCCCTATCTCAAATATATCCTCTAGGCACCCTGTACATCCTGTTAAAGTTTGGCGGTGTTGTTCTGAAATATACGCTGTATATATAGGGTGTTCATAAAAATCAAAGTTATTAGAAAGTAAAACTAATACCACTGAGCTACGAGCGCTGTACAGTTTTTTTTAGTTTCTAACTTTATAGTTAATCTTACTCCGAAAGACGTGTTGCCAAATCGACACTTTGTTATTAGGCCTCTAAAAAAAAATTGTTACTCTTCAATTTTGACTCCAATTATTCAAAAAAATTCACCGTATCAGTTGGTCGGTGTTATTTATTAACATCTTGTATATGTACTGTATGTGTATTCAACGCACTATATTACAACAGTGCACTTCCAAATTTATTTAGTATGTAAATCTGTCACATTATGCTGCTTACATATTTTCATTGCTTTGCAATAGGGCAACAATTGCCACAGCTATTATATTTTAATATAAAAAACTTGCTCTTGAAGGACACCAAAGACAGTTAAATAAGAGTATTTTTTTAACTCACAACCCTACTTAAAACTTATCTAAGTCTTAGGAGACGGTAGTAGAATGCAAATTTTGAGTTGAAAGGAATATAAAATTTAAAAGGAACTTAGAAGGCCTTCCTAAAACCATCCCTAAACGTTTACTTTTTATTAATCTAACTTCTGTATACCTGGGCATTTTTTTTAAAATCTGTGGATATTTTCTCAGGATGAGGAAAAGTCCGTTCTTATGTTTGGTATCACTGGAGAAGAGTTCGATATTTACCAAAAATTAAAGAGGATGTCAATTTGGCTTGGTTGGGGATTTGCACAATAATTGCATTTATTAATTTAAAACTATGTAAGTTTTATAACATCTCTATAATTGTCCTGTGTTATCGAATAGGGTGAAAATACTGGCGGGCAATGGACTCCTTCCTTCACAGGGCAATTGAATGTTCCATAAAGGAACTCTTAAGAGTCCTTTTCAACGTTTCTCCAACTCCGTGTAGGGTTAGAAAAGGAGGTACACAGAAGGTGACTGGGAGGAGTCCCCAACCTTCAGAATTCGTGTGATTGACAGGCAGTTGTCTATCCTCTCGCAATGACGACATGTGTGAATGGGAGTGAGCGGGAGGAGGGCGAGTGGGTGGAGCTTACTTGCGTGACGGAATGAGTGATCGGTGATGGTAAACAGTAATATTGAAGAAACATATTTTTTAGGACTGAAATAACGGTTCTGAGGTCACTCATAAAATGAATACTTGAGTTTATATGAATCACTTAAGTGTGATTAACGATCCTGTAGGATTATAATTCTTCTTTTCAGTACACGTTTGTCAAAATCAATTAACAAACGTGCAACAAAATATACCTACGAGCTATTAAGACCATATTATTTTTCGCACTTTTTACGCGAAATAAGAAAAAAGTCAACTATGGGTACCTCGCATATAAGGCAAATTTTATATTAAAACATGCCGCATGAATGTGTCTTTCTTGGTTTTCGAAATATAACTTGCCAACGAATCACCACAGAATCGTGTGACAATAGCGTGAAACGGACTCTTAAAATGGAAACAAGTTTGACAGCTCATTCGAAAGCGTCTTGACATTTTAACTGTTTATATTGCCTTCGGTTGTTTCATATGTTTTCTTGCTGCCTTCTCTTTATATCGTAACTGCGAAAAACGGTGACCTAAAGCAACATCAAAGCTAGGTGTTGCTATGTGCCAAAACTAGAAAATAACCAGAACACTCACGTGCGTCAGCATGCAGGAAGTTAACTGGATCCATGCTGAATTACTCAACACGAGAGTATATGGAAGTTACCATTTGTTCATTTGAAAACTCGTGTCACAGCACTTAGTGCCTGCAAACGTGTGCGAGTCTTCCGGCTTTTTTTGTATAAAGTGTAGGAATACGAATCGTGCGTGGCTTTCATATTGATTTTGCTTTGGTTCTCTGTTATGTAAAGTGACAATATAATCAGAAAAGTGACATCTATTAAATCTTTGAGAGCAACTGAAGTTATATAAACTCCAGAGAATTTAAAATGTCGGCTAAGAGAGAATAAACCATTGTAATTCTAGTTTAAAGCTTTCCAAACTTCTATGAAAAGTCATCGTCAGACTAAAAAGAAAGTTAGTAGCAGAACTATCCAAATTCAAGTGGGCATTATGAATCTGTTTTATTACTTGTTTGTTTTGCACTCCACAGTACGTAGCTAACTGACTACTGTTTAGAAAACAGTGGATTTTTAGAAGTGTTGCGTTGCGATATGTTGCCGAGCTTGGTTCCAGTTTCAATACTTTCTTGTGGAAAATGCGTCCCCCTTCTCCCCCCCCCCCAGTAATTGCCTCAAAGTTCTTGCTGTCAATCGAAACTAGATAAATTCCCAATTCATATCCTGAATTTGTATTATTTAGGACACATCTGTATGTTTATTATTCGCATTGCATTTAAGTGAACTTAGAGTAAACGTGAACACCAGCCATTATAGTTCAGGTAAACCAACCTTAAGAATATAGACCATGTTGGATGTGTATTGTGTTTTAAAAAATGAAAAGAAGAGCATGTTTAACACTTACTGTACAGTAACATAATATCAAGTTATACAGGAAAACTGCTTAAATACTGGATACACAAAATCCACATACACAGATCAAATGTGTGTAGAAAACTTAATATTAGCCCATCTACTTTAATATTTTTAAAGCTTCAAACAACTTCTATTTACATCTCCTTAAAGTGACTTCTTGGGTTCATTTTTTCCTTTTTTTTATGAACGGAAATATATTTTTAATATAAAAAGCAGCACCTGAGTAAGTATGGTGATACACTGCAATGCATACATGCTCTGCATTTGGATATTAAGTTCATGGCAAAGTAGAGATTCTAAGTTCTCTCATATAGCTTAAGCAGCAACAGCCATCTCTTGGGTGTATGAGGCATGGTTGTGGACAAAGGACGGTTGACAAAGCAAAATGGCTATAAACATTAAACTCCTAAGTGAAATGAGAGACCTTATAGTCTATGTGGTTCCGTGGCTTCAATATCGAATTGCAGAACATGTCTGGGTCGCAGTATTAGACCTTAAACTTTATATCATAATATTATTTTCCTTGTGGATTTTCTTGAACTAATAAAATATATTTAACCTAGAAATACACAGTAAAGTGTAATATATCAATTCTATCAGTATTGTATGGAGATTGTAAATACAATAAATGCAACCTTCAAACATGCTATTTTTTATTTATTTAAAACTCATATAAGCAAGTATAGAAGTATTTTTAAGTTCAAATATTTCAAATTGTATAGTTTTGCCAAAACTGGAAGTTTAAAAAAGAGATATCTTAGTCCAGGATTTTGTGTGTTTTTATTTACAAATGTAGAAGGTTACTGTGTTGTTCTTTAAGGACACATGTCTGTGAATTTAGGCTTCTAATAAAATATAATTGGTGGTGCATATGCTTTGAATTGTTGGTTTTAAATCAATATTATGAATTGATATCAAAACATAAACTTAGCCAGAAATTAACATATGCATATAAATCCAACAATCAAGTGTAATTTTTAATTATGACTCATAACTGTCTTTAGTTCTAAATGCTACATGAGAAACCTATACAAACATTTCCCAATGATAGACATAGTAGGAACACCTATGTTAATGCAACTACTTTTTGTTGTTGTTGTTAATGCAGTTTTGTTAGAGTAACGCAGGTGAATGTTATAATTATAATGAGCGACTATGAACAGAACCAGACTTTAGGTGTAATGTGCTATTTTTGTATTTTGTATTATGAAGTTTTCGGTAAAAATGTATCCAACATTTGAAAAGATAAAAAAAATATTGTACATTTTTGTTGTGAAATGTTTATTTTGAATTATGAATTTTATCTTGTAACAAAATCATTTAATTTTTGATAGAATTTAATGTGTGTCGTAAAAATCCAGATATCAGGTTTCATTATAAATTACATGAAAAATCCCTTAGCCTCTAGACTCTTGATTGTTTGCGCTATTGAATAGATACTTCAAACCACCGTTTTGTTTTTAGAATTTTGGATGAAGCGTAATTGTCTGTCAGTTCGTTGTCCTGTAGTTTGTTATTGACCATGGAATCAGTATAGGTGAAGAACCACGTAGCAGCTCCTTGTTCTCGAAAGATTCCAGAATTAAAAGTCTCGAAATGGTCATATATGTATTTGTTACTATTTTGTGTACAAACAAACTGTACATATTGGTTTTAAATTTCTCAGTATGCTTTGGGAATTCAACCCACGATCTTAAGATCCACAGATGAATACCTTATCTAATCAGTTACCCTGAATGGTAATACTATTAGATAATCTTACTATATTTCTTTGGTTTGGGAACACATATGGTTTTCAAGTATGAAAGGCAGTCAAAAGAAAAGGTGCTGAGAGGTGAAGATGTTGAAGTATTGTTCCTATCCTAAAAGAAAGCAACATGAGCTTGAAGGCAGCTATCCCATTGTTGAGGAAGGCGATATATGGCATGTTGATAAAAGTCCTTGGACTGTGACAGCAACCAATCTGTTACAGTGTCTTTGACGTCGTAGTCCGAAGTGAACATACGACCCTTAAGGTGTTTTTTTAGGGGGCCAAACAAATGGAAGTCGCACGGGGATAGGTCCAGACTATAGGCCAAATGTTCCAGTACTTCCCAATTGCATTTACGAGAAGACCATTTGTCTCATGTGAAACGCGCATACCACTTTTTCACAGTTTTGTGTGAAACACAATTTTGACCATAAACGTTAGTCATGCGTTGGAAAATTGCAATAGGTGTGTTGCCTTACGCAGTTAAGAATCTCATCACACGCCGCTGTTCTTCCACATAGGAATTTTCAAATTGACACGCCATGACTACGTTATTACCGTATACTGGACGAAAGCACGGCAGGTCCTACTCAAAATCACGTGACCGGGTGGTAACGATACACATTTGCATGATGACTCGTACATCAACCAATAAAATGTTGCACAAACCGGGACTCTCCGCTGCAACCGTCGGCACCTTTTCATTTGACTGCCCCTCGTATATACTGAATTTAGTGATTGTTTCATATATACTGAATTTAGTGATTGTTTCATGGGTAAATACCAGAAGTGCTTTTTCCTACACTTTTAATTTCTTTGATTTGTTCTCTAACTTTATTATGGAGATGTTATTCCAAATCATCTTATGACTGCTCTCTCAACAGTGCTTTGCTATTGGTGACCTCTCTGTGTCTGTCGAGAATATTACATTGGCGTTCTTGAATTCTAATTTTCAGGTAAAAAAAGACAACCCCTGAAAATTTGAATTCTAGAGCACCAAAAAATGTATGTAATAGACAGATCACAAATAGCAGAGCACTGCTTTTGTTCCTAGAATCTAAAGGTAACACTGAAAATCGGCAATTCCATGTTCTAAAAGTACACATGATCAGCGAGTAATTTTCTTTAACAATACATAGCCTACTTGTTAGTGCAATAGTTCTTCCAAGATAATTTTCACATAATTAAAAATACAATTGAAGATACTTGTCCAGATATGTGATATGAAAAAAAATGTTTAAAAAAGAAATACTAAACTAGAAATTTAAACCAGATAAAGATGCAACTGACAGTATTATGAAAATCAAATTAATGTACAACTAAACAATTTCGAAATTTAATGGTATTAATAACATTTTAATGTCGTAAATACTGTATGTTCGGTTTTAAATTTTATGAATCTCTAATTTAAATTAATATTGATATCTAATCACATTGTATTTCCCGTTAAGAAAAATAAGTGTAGGGAAATTCTGTACAATAGGTAACACTATCATTTCACATAATATAGGTGCAGAAGACCCAATTGATAAAATGAATATAAATAGAAGTGATCGATCAATTCTAAGACTGTAGTCATGAATTTGATAAATATAGTATTTTAATATTTAGGCGTATAACAACTACAGAAACTAGAAAACTAATTTATGTACCAAACTAACATAAATGGAGCAGCATAAAATATTTATATCTTGATAGCACAAAAACAAACTTGAATTTGTTAAAAGTAAAACGACACAAGTAACTGATTAGTTTTCATATAGTAAAAATGTCATTGACAACAACAATTTACTTGGTATCTTTCTGGTCCAAACCTTTAGACTCGCTGTTTGAAAATGAGAGGGAGGTTTTCCAGTGTTCTCTCGTCCCCAGCTACTGTTTCCAGATATACGGAAAGGCAACTTGGATATAGGAAGGTAACGGTTCTCCATGGCATTTGACTTGTTTGTTCTTTGTTTGGTAAGTGAAGGTGTGCGCTTGGGACGAGACTAGTGGAATTCCCATGAATTGTGATATTTTTAGTTGAAAAAATAAATGGAGTTGTTACAAAAATTATGCAAAGTCTGACGAATAAATAAAGAACATCATTTCAAATGTTAAACTTGATATGCATCTTAAAGTTCTTCTATAATTTATCTAACTGGTTATTCAAATAAAGTTTAAAAGGCCTATATGGCGAAAGTAAGCGATGACAATATTTTCAATAGGTACCGTAAAGGAGTGAGTCACTGTTACAATTCACTGTCAGCGAGTCTTCTAGCCGGTTATCTTAACATTAAACACCAACCTTATGGTTTGGCTTTAACATAGGGTTTTTCTTATAAGAGTGGAATATTGGTATTCATTCTAAAATGGCTGATTGTAGAGTTGCTAGATTATAGATATAGTGCTGTATCACAATGCCGCGTGGAAAGTGCGTTTTTAATGAACGGTGAAGAAGTAGAGAGTCTTAAAAATTGTAAGAATCAAGCTCCTGTAAAATATGTGTTTACGTGTTCGTGTACCCCTATATAGGCTACTACTGTACGTACATTATTGGTAATTATACATATAAAAATGCATATAACAACCACCCGATTTAAACATTGTATTGGTATATTGATTGGAAAGTAATATAACAACAACGTTGTCAGATTGAAGTAAGGTAACAAGTCAATATGAATACTAATCATTTTCAGTATATTATACTGTATGTGATTGTCTTACCTCTGGCTTTGCTGAACTGCTTCCATGGCCTGTTCACATCACTGGATTTGTGAGACCTAACATTCAAAATAATACCACCATTTATACTGAAATGATTTACTAAATGTTGCACGACAACACGTATATATTGATACAAACTTGATACTAACAATTTGACTAATAATGTGTGATATTGTGGCTATAGTTCATCTCCATCATGAGATCACTTTGTTTTTGTCGTTGACAACCATTCTGATTGTCGTAAAATAGTTTACTTGAGAAAACACACGTGACAGGTAACAAGAGTTGGTTGCAAACGAGTCTACTAGATGGCAGCACCATCAGCGTGGCGAGAACTACACCGAACATAGTTGCAACTGTTTCATGTTGATTCTCACCCTTGCTTAGATTAGAGTATGTAGTTCTCGGAAAAAGGGTTGCACGTAGTGAAACAATTAGCACTAGGACGTTTCGGAACTTTAATAGTTTCCTTCTTCAGCAATTCTATAAAAAATAAAATATCTCCNTAAGAATGGAGTACACTTTACAAATTT
>KZ869522.1:61309-72719 GCA_003456935.1 Machilis hrabei | reverse complement strand
CTTAGTGTGGAGTGCTTCACAGGCAGACTCGTAGGATAACCCTTTTTACCCAGGGCTAGGAGCCGGCCCCGGGGTTTGAACCCGGGACCTCCTGATCAGGAGGCGAGCACTCTAACCACTAGGCCAACCTGTCGGTCTGGTTACTGAATAAGCACAGAGTAAAATTGTCGAGGGTTGTCATAACAAATATCAAAGTATATTTTAAATGTTTATTTTAAAACGATTTTGGAAGATTCGAGTGATAATAATAGTTCAGTTTATTTAATATTTTGTCGAAAACTGCAGTAAAAACTCATTTTTCAAAGTTTATATACCTTACTGCTTATAACGTCAAACATGCAATATTTCGCTAGGTTTTTCCCCAGCTTCATCAGGCTTTCATCAATTGGGCTTTATGCTGTCATGTCACTTTCTTTGAAGAAGTTGTCACTATTAAGGTTGTTGTAGCCTGACGAAGCTAGGGGGGAAAACCTAGCGAATTATTAAATATTATAAGGGGTAAGGTAGTTCAGTTTACATTTTATGTACCAATTTACAACTGTAATTTGGCAACATATTATCTATAAAATTATTTTTCACACAGTATGAACCTGAATTAGGTCTTAAGCACCTAATATTTAACTTTAATCCTATATACCCTGAAAAAAGTACGCAGTGAACAATTATAGATATGTATATGAATTTGAAAATGACTATTTTAGGTAAGGAATATTACTATCCACTAATATCTTAACAAGTTCTCAAATGCTATATCTAAATTAGGACAAGCTGCTACTCGCTAATACTTAATATTAAAACTGAATCATAGTAAAGTTTATTTAAAACACATTAGTAGTGACTAGGAATCAAGAAGCGTAAGTTGTTTTTACATTTTGAATCTAATTAAAGTGATGGAACAATTGTTTTGTTTAGATTATAGATATTATTGCAAACATTCAACCAATGAAACGAAATGCTATAAAAGAACCNTTTGTGTGAAGTTATACACGAGTACTAAATATTTTTTATATTCTTACTGAAACTGCATTGGAATAAAAAAATAGTTTTAGGAATGAAACATGTTTTCTCCTTTATTAAGAGTTTCTTCGTACTAATAGCAAGCAATGTTCTCATTTTTAGGATTGATTTAACCAGTTCTGATTTTCTACTCTTTAATTGAACAGAATTATCTCATTTTGTTACAGGATGAACAAGATTATTAAGAACATATTTTTGAAATAATGTTTTTTATCAAACCAGAGAGCTACATGTTTATATTTACAGCTTCTTTCACTTTGAACTCAAAAACAAAATATCAAAGCTGTAACAGAAAAGTCTCTTAAGGTGGTTCGATCCCTAAATCTCTCGTATTTTTATATAATCTCAAAGTTAGTGCACACTGCTAGGATTCTATTTTGTGAAGCCATAGGAATTGAAATTATTCCCCTAGAATGTAAAATTTCTGATTTATAGTGGTTTTAATTGGTTTATTATTCAATTTAATTACGAGTACTGCTGTCAAACTATTTTCCCGAATGAAATGAAAGTCTACGGAAATCGTAACACACTTATTGTCTATAGCTTGAATGTGCCAGATTGTGTAAAAGATAGTCACCGTTCCATTTGCGACCATTTTAATTGGGTATTCATATTTTGAATCTTCAACGTTCAATTAAATTGAATATATCACCGACTGTAATTCACTTAAAACCAATCTGGCACATTCGAGCTGTAGACAATAAGTATGTTACGATTTCCGTAGACTTTTATTTCATTCGGGAAAGTAGTTTCACAGCAGTATTCGTAATTAAATTTAGTAATAAACCAATTAAAACCACTATAAATAAGACATTTTACATTCTAGGGGAATAATTTCAATTCCTATGACTTCACAAAATAGAATCCTAGCGGTGTGCACCAACTATGCGATTATATAAAACTACGAGAGATCTAGGAATCAAAAAGCCTTAATACTCGATACAAATATCAAAGTAAATAAAGAGGCAACACTTACTTGTATTCCTCCGTTTCTTCTTTTTATTAAAATCATCATTGTCATTAGCAAGACTTTCACTTGCAACACTTTCGATTCTTGGTGCAAATGACTTGTCTGTTAATTCCTTATTCTTACTGGACTCAGCAAAGCATTCTTTCCCTTGCTTAACATTTGCTCCAAAGTAACGTATTGTATGCTTCGGATAATTTTCATTCACATCACTCAAATTTTTGGATTTATAAAACTTATTATTCAAAGAAATATAATCTTGATCAAGAACATCAGAAATTATATCTGGTTCAGACTGTACTTTAACCTTTGAAGAAATCAATTCAACTAGTAAATCTTCCGATTCCACTTTCATCGGTACTTTGATCGTAGAATGAACTGCATCAGAATACACTGTCTCTGACTTTATCAAACGTGACTGGAAAATATCCTCTTCTGATATTATTTCGTCTTTGATAAGAGAGTATGGATGTTCTTCTTTAGAACCATCAAAGGATATTTCTGTTGTGCCTTTTCCAAACTCACCGCTACACATACCACTGTCAGGCTGTTGGTCTTCAAAGCAAACCACTGGAAACATACAACAATTATTAATTGTCATATCAACATCAATGAGTACACTACAGAATCAAAATATTTCCCTACAAAACTTTATATGTAAGATCTGACAATAATGTTCCTTCAACTGACACTTAACCTATGTCAATCATATTGTTTTCAAAAACTGATAATATATTATGGGTTTCAATAATCCTGGCCGTTACTTTGGTGAAATAAGATTTCTATAGAGTTAAAAATAAAGAACAGATTCTAATGCTTAAAGGCTTGATACCCAACTGCGTAAACTTTGTGGTCCAATTAAACGTAAACAAATTATGATTGCTGATTAATCTTAAAAGATTTAATAAGTCAAAGCTTGACTCGGTTTTTTTACAGTCAAAAGTCTCGTTACAGTTAGTATTTATGAGCCATACATTGTTTGTTATTTACAACAAATGACACAAAGTTTTGCCTATGTGCCTGATTAATATTTATAACAACACTATTGCTTTTGAAACCGCAGCAAAAGCAGATGTTGTTCTGTTTGTATGGGGTGGTTTAATTAACTTGAAACAGGTCAGGGAAGTAACACAGTACGATATTATGAATTGAATAATGATGTGACCCCCATATGCAATTTACTCATCACACCTGCGATATGTTAATTCAAAACAAGACAAAAATTCACACTATTATATGCGTTTACATTTTATCCCTGAGTAAACACTATCGTTAACAAGTGAAGTCTAATAATAAAAAAAAAACATATCTTGGGTGTAAATTTGGTATCTTGCAACACAGTATTGTAAATGTTATAAACATGGCAACATTGAATAAATATCAATTTCTTAACTACATGATACAAGATACAATCTCTTTCTTAAATGCCTATTCTTACTCTTAAATAAAAAATGAAACAATTTTATGCTGTAATATTTGCTAACACACGGAGGGTACTATACAAAAAGTATTTCAGATATCTAATAAAATAAACCAATTATTTAAAGAATCCATCTTGGAAAGAGAAAATTTGAACTAAAATTAATTAAAGAAGATATGAATGTATGTAACATTGGCAAGCTTATACACAAAATTCATATTTAGTTACTGCAGTCGGCAGCCCACTGACACACCTAGTTTTTTCACTATACATGGTGTTCGGAAATAAGAGGTACAAAATGAAATCACAGATGGGGGAGGAGGTGAGGAGCAATTCGAGATAGGGAACCCANGTCCGGAACCCAACCGTTACGCCCCTGCGAGCAATTGTAATTACTGGTAAGTTTGTAACGTCGCGCAAGCAATGGGACATTGTGTGACGTCTGGTGTTGTATGGGATCTTTTCCCCTCTTTTTGCGCAGAGTCGCCATGGCTCAGTGGTAAAGTGCAGGCTCTCCGGTCGCGGGTCGAGAAAACAAAAGTGAACGTAGAGTCGGATTTGAACCGGCGCCGGCTCGACCCGCCACCGGAGAGCCTGCACTTTACCACTGAGCCATGGTGAATCTGCGCAAAAAGAGGGGAAAAGATCCCATACAACACCAGACGTCACACCATGTCAACATATCCAATTTCCAAACTCGGCTCTCTTCACCGATGAAGCGAGCTTCACGCGGGACGACTTTTTTAATGAACACAATTCCCATTTCTGGCCGATTGAGAATCCGTATTCCTCTCATCAGCACGGGCACCAAGTAAAGTTTACCGTCAACGTTTGGGCGGGCATTGTTGCTGACAATGTCATCGGCCCATACATCTTACCACTGCGTTTAAATGGGGCCAAATATTTGTGTGTGTTTTGTTTTTTGAAAGAGGAATTGCCAAAGCTGCTGGAATGCATCTCCCTTGCAGTATAACGGGACATGTGGTTTCAGCACGATAGCGCTCCAGCACACTACACGCAGGCTGTCCGTCAACACCTTAACGGAACTTATGGACCAAGGTGGATTGACGCGGAGGACCAACGGCATAGCCTCCCCGATCACCAGACCTTAGTCCATTGGACTTCTTTCTGCGGGGGTACATGAAAGATATGGTTTACTCTACCCCCGTTGAGTCCGAAGCGGAATTACGTAGGTGAATCATCCAAGCGGCAGAAACAATTCGAAACGTTTCTGGAGTACCTGAAAGAACACGGCAATCTTTTATGCGTCGCTGCGAATTGTGTACTGATGCCCGAGGGCGAAATTTTGAACATTTTTGTAGCTTTTTCTTGTGTGCGTTTCAGTTAAAAAATTCCTCTGCCATTTGCATTGTTTAATTTTGTTTTTTAAAGTTGTGAAAAACTACTTTTCATGTGAAGAACTTTTTCCCCCATTTTGTATACTGACAGGGTTTATAAATACCGTTTATGTTGTAACAGTAACTTTTGCAAATACATTCTTCATTTTAGACACAGTAGTTTTTTCTTACCTCAATACTACAATAATCGGCTGTTTATTTTTTGTAAAAATAAAAGATAAGAAATACACTCACTGGAAATAATACCCCTGGACACACCCATTTTTGTTAAATACATTTTATTTGCCAGACTCCTGCACCGTCAGCATTGAATATCCATTCAATATTGGCAGTCGATATTATCAATATCCATACCATATCCAGATTGATTTTATTTAGGTCCTATACATATCCAGATACTAATCAAGTGTCAGTAAATTGGATATCCATACAATATCCACAGAAGGTCGTCAGCAATACTGTAGGGACATTTATACAACATTTGTAGTACATTTAGCGCCAATGATACATTATCAAAAAATTAATAATGAGTTTTAAGTCCTATTAACATTTGATGGGCCATTTATTTAAATGAATGAGGATGTATATTATGATTAATGAAGATGAAATCATGGGGAAAAAGTCATGCCTAGGGCGGGATTCGAACCCACAATCCTTCGCACCAGAGCTCACTATGCTAACCACTAGACGATATGGTGTTTTACGTCCCGTCGACACACAATGGGTCATTAGGTACTATGAGAAAATATTTATTGTCATTAGTGAAGGTGAACTTAATTCTATGAACAGACACACATAAGACAGCACAAATATCCATAACTTATGCGGGATTCGAACCCGCAACCTCTAGTTCCAGGGCACACTGTGCTAACAAAATTACACTAAACAAAAGGTAACAAAAGCATACTAGCCCACAACACGAATAAAAGGGAAATAAAAAAATAAAAAAGGAAAATAAAATGGAAAAAATGATACAAAAAGAAAAAAAACGGAAAGAAAAGAAAAACAAGGTAAATGAGAAATAAAATTAAAATAAAAAAAAAACTCAACCCCAACAGCGAGAATTGAACCTCGACCGTCCGTGTACTGTACTGACGCGTTACCATCTGCGCTACGAAGATTCATGGGTACGATTGAAAAGACTGTACGTATCAGGGTCGTAATTGGAAAGAACACCTAAATGAGAGTTAGTAGATTGGCGAGTTAGATTTGGCACCGTTGTCTCTGCTGGCGCGGGTCGGTGCCGAACGTTCAAACTTTCGCGCGCTGTCCCGTGATTGGTCAAATGTCAAGGGCTCTAGTTCTATAACGGTGGGGGGTTTAAGTCCCTTTTTGCTTATTTTGACGTTCCATACCACTCCGCAAATTTTCCGACCGAAGTTTTTGAACATCCTGTATATATACACCCAGTGTCACTCCCAGGATTAAGAGGATTCGTTTAACGTTTGTTTCATAAAAAATAATAATGCTGTTTATGCTCTAGAGGGGAACAAACATAAATAATTAATCATATATCCCTCCAAAGTACAGTGCTGTTGAGTAAAAAAAGTATTAATCATTAGAACTTATGTGAAAGTAAATGTGATCCAAATTTACAGACAGCTACAGACTAAATGTTGACACACTGAATACTGTGCGCATCATTAAGTCCACATCACATGAGCACATTTTTTTTTAACACCAATAGTAAATTGTTGTTCTCAAAGAGAATATACAGCTCTTTAGTATTGGTATTACTAAAAATGTATTTAATAATGTGGATGTGTGATGTAGGCATTACTGCTCATATTATTTATTAACTTTAAAAAGTAGTTCAATTTGAAGGTTGCAAAACTAAAATGGACTTGCTGATTAGAAGACCCATAATAGTTGGTTTTATTTTCCACTAAACTGGCTGGCATTTTGTAGCAAAATCTGCTTTTTCATTCCCAGTGGTATCTTATGATGAGGAATTAACATTTCCTTTTCTGACTAAATAGTAGGTAAAAAAAATAATTAAGTTTTCTGACTTTTTAGACCAATTCAAACATTCTGATTTCTGTAAGCATTTATAACTTGTATATANATCTGAGTGGACACATTTTCTGGGGAAAGGACCAATCTAAGCTATTGTAATATATCCTAGTTCACAACAGACAGGTTATCTTATGGTAGAGTGCTCGCCTCCTGATCGAGAGGTTCCAGGTTCAAATCCCACGGCTGAATACTATCCTTGAGTACAAAGGGTTATCCTATGAACAAGTCTGCCCGTGAAGCACTCCACAATAAGATAAGACCGTATGCGACTTCTGGGAAGGGCATTGAAAGCGGGGTCCCATCGATAAGTGTTCGATGTAATAGAACCCACCACCGGCTAAGTGTCGTGTGAGTGGCAAAATTAAATCATCCTAAAGCGTAGTTACGACGCGGCTGGGGTCTCCATTAGACCATTGCAATCGAAAGGGTGGGATCATAAACTAAAAATAACCACCAAAATTAACCTTAGTGCAGCAACAGTGCTTTCAAATTTCAGGCATTGTAAAAGATGTATAATGACTTATGGCATAAAACAAGAAGTGGTACATCTTCAAGTAGTTTTTATCAATGAATCCACACTTTGTTTAGCTTACACATTGCCCAAAACTGAAATGAAAAATGAAGCATCCTGTTAGTACACATCTTTTCAAACTTGAACAAAACTCAGGCCATGGTAAGACAAATCATTTTCTGGAAAACAAAAGTCAATGGTGAAATCAGGCATTGCACTGGATAGCAGTTTAAGCTGTCATTATATCAGAACGGTATCTGTTCTTTTATTTTGAGCTGCTCTTTTCTGAGAAAGCAAATGACAATTTACCGAAACACTGGAACTGTTTCAACAGCGATGTCAAATCCTTGAAATTTCATTTACTTTCTTGTTCATCTGACTGACAGAATATGTCAGACTTGTTCGCGTTGGGTGATAAATCCAGTAAACGCATTACACTATTTGGAACAATAATAAAACGTCTTGTTTATTTACAAACCCAACCTAAATGTAGGTACCTGTCCATGACATAAAAATTCAATTTCTTTTGTTTCATGTACTATTTTAAGAGGAACATGTACAGTTTTCTAAGTTTCAATAAAGTATATACTAAATTACTTGCTATTCAGTATATTTTAATAGAAATAGACTTCGTCTAAGTAATATATGATACTCCAGTGTACTTGATAGAGCACTACCTATTGCCTAGGTCAGCCTCCCACCTCACCACATGTTAAACCAAGGGCAAACCAAATTAGTAACTATAAGAACCGTATTGATCAATGAGGAATTACGTTACATTAAAACTCAGAGGGCAAGAGAAGCAACTTGTGAGCAGAATACCTTCCCAGTACATTAGTAGGCCGGTCCCGGTAGCCTAGTGGTTANCCACTTGGCCTTGCACGCCGGAGGTCCCAGGTTCGATTCCTGGCTAGGGCTGGGTGTTATTCACTGTCTCAATAAAAAGTCTTCATCATCACCTTCTTAAAAATAGTGAGTACTGGATATGTAAACCGGCTCAAATGACCCATGTGTGTCGAGTAGCCGTAAAAAAACCTCACATCATCACATCATACATTAGTAGCTACATCACTAAAACAAAGAAACTCCAATACCAGAACAATGTGGACAGGATCGCAGTCGTGATTAAAACTGAGCTACCTTTCGATATAGTATAATATATAAGAAAATTAATATTTGGAACGACATATGATGTGCACAAAGTTTTCATGCAAAACTATTGGAGATAACAATCAATGTACTGGCTATACTTTTTATATTCTTGTTTTGGCCATTTACATTAAAATTATTAATAACACGGTGTCCCATTTACTACACAGACTACTCGCAAACACCTTAGGGGTGTTGGCTACTGCCAGGGCAAAAATCACGCTCCCGCAGAACAAACAGCTTAATTTCTTGCTTACCTTGAGCAAATCTGGAAAAGTAATTCACGAGAGACATAGACAAAACAAAGCCTTGAGTTTATTTTGGTGTAAAGTTTTCTAAAACTAATTAAAATCCAATATGTGGAAATAGGTGAAAACGACTATTTTAGCCAAAATTGCCAAATTCACCTAATTACACATATTTAAATTAGTGTTAGAAAACTTTACACCAAAATAAACGCAAGGCTTTGCTCTATGTCTCTCGTGGATTACTATTTACACATATTAGATTTTNGTTAGTCTTAGAAAACTTTACACCAAAATAAACGCAAGGCTTTGCTCTATGTCTCTCGTGGATTACTTTCCCAGATTTGCTCAAGGTAAGCCAGAAATTAAGCTGTTTGTTCTCTGGGAGCATGATGTTTGCGCTAGCTGTGGGGAGTACACTTAAACAACCATTTGCAGTAACTTCAATTGTTTTAGAATGTTAAATATATAAATATATTACTCTGGTGTATTTATCTGGCTAAGTAGTATGGAACTTACATAAAATCTCTAGTTCAGTAAGCATAATGTACACTTGGAACCTATTGTGCATAATAATCAAATTTAATCTGCCAATTGTATAATTCGTCGCAATCTCTGAGGGGCTAAGGTTCATAAAAATTCAGAGAGATTCCTTGCCCAATAGCAGACCCCAACATTTGGGAAAAATGCTAGGAAAAAAAATCTGCCAACTGTATAGTAAAAACCATTTGAAGAATAAAACCATATAGACGGCTATTTACGCAAAATATTAAGTCTCATTAAGGGTAGTTATTATTTACAAATACTGTATTTTCATAGTAGTAAGGCAAAAGTGATTTAACAGCACTGAATTAAGTAATTATTGCTGATTTAGGGTTAGTTTTTATCCTATTTGTTTCTAGTCATTCCAACACCCAATAGCCTTTTGTCCAAACGTATTTTTGACCTGCTCTTCGCCTCCCAGATGAATTCAACATCAATTTATCTTATTACAAATTATTTAACAACTGCTCCAATTTATAGAATCTCGAGTTCAAAATAATTTGCCAACTGAGCCCTTTCTATTTATGCTAGCAGATAAGTACGTAAATTCAAAAAGTGCACACTGCTAGGCAACTTTCAATCCCTGTTAAGCGTACTCCCTACAGCCAGGCCAAAAATCATGCTCCCGGAAAACAAATCACTTAATATCTGGCTTATGTTGAAGAAATCCGGGAAACTAAAAAAACAGGAGACATAGAATAATGGCTTGTGTTAATATTGGTGTAACATTTTCAAAAAATAATTAAAATCTAATACATGTTGTTTGGTTATTTCTCAAAATTGTAACAAAAAGCAGAATTTACCAAATTACCCATATTATATTTTAATAACTTTTAGGAAAGTGTATACCAAATTCAACACAAGGCATTGTTAAATGTCTCCCCTTGTTTAGTTTCTCGGATTTGTTCAACCTAAGCCAGATATTAAGCGATTTGTTTTCCGGGAGCATGATTTTTTGGCTGGCTCTAGTGAGTACAATTAAGAGTGCAACACCAAGAGATTCTTGGCATTTCTTAAAACTGCCACTACTTAAACACGATCTTCGTCTATATTGAAAGCTTTCCAATAAATTAGTTTAAGATATTTTTAACAGAGTAAACAAGCTACAACAAAGAACCTATTAGAATCTAAATGACTGAATTGTAATTCTTCAGATACACATTCCTTTTTGCTTTAAAAGGGTGAGAATGGCACTTCTCAAACAAAGATTAATCAAATAAATTTAATAAATCCATGCTAAAAGTGTACAAGATAAGTATTTTTTAAGCTACAGTTATGCAAAGGCTTAAGAAATATTTTAATCTTATCAAAATGGTAACTGACACTCAATAACATTATTAAAACACATCACTTACCTTCAATCTCCTTTTTAATCGGCTGCAATTGAGTTTCAGCATCACATGAGTGACTCTTCAAATCTATTTCCTCTTCAAAGCTCACTTCACAACTCAGACACCTTTTCTCATCTGAAGGTATCTTTTTACTGAACTTCCTTCCGGAAGATGTCTTTCTTTGACGATTCTCTAAACATTTACTCGTTTCAGCATGTCTGAAAAACTGTTCATTCGAAACATCACCATTAAATTCACACTTTATTATACGCTTGGTCACTAAAGTAGCAACTGGTTGATCGTTTTCAATTTTTATGGCAACCTTGTTAAAGTAATTATTGTAATTATCAGATTCATGTTTTGTTTGTTGGAATGTGCACGACTTCAGATTCTCTAACTTCACAGACAAATTTGAAGATAAAAGATCAACTGGCAGATCTTCCGTTTTCACAGGTATTTTACACACAATCTCTTTTAGAGATGTAGCTGTCTTGTCTTCTTCAAACTTTTCTTTTTCCATTTTAACAGAAGGTCCTGAAGTAAAATATTCTTCAGCCATGTGGATAGTGAGTGAAGTTATGGCTTAATATTCTTTTACTTCTATAAAGTGGCTGAAAGAAAAGAGAAAATATAACATTTGGTATAAGTTTCTTTATCTAACAAAGTGAAGATATGAGATAAAATTCAAACATTAAAGCATATTTCCTTATGTATATATATATATATACAGGGTGGCCCACTGAAAACAGTACAAGCCGGTTGTTGCCATTTTAAATCGATTTTGAGAAAAACGCTCGGACACGTCAATTTTGTTTGTTAAGGGGACACATAAATTGAGTATTTTAATTCACGT
>KZ869519.1:78756-88829 GCA_003456935.1 Machilis hrabei | reverse complement strand
GATGACAGAATTTGGTCAGCAAGTTGACACATTGCCAATGGCAGGTTCTTTTACATGGAACAGTTATTAAAGGGACAACACTTTGAACATCCCTGTTGAAATACACCTGTATTGTATCCTAAATGCTTAAAAGGTAGACTTGTATGATAACTGTGGGCAATGAGCGAGCTCCAGGGTTGTTTCAACTTGGAACCTCGTGGTCAAAAGGTGAGCAAGCTAACCGCTAAGCTAATATGTGAGCCCGAACCTAAGAAATGTTGAGGGTGCTGCCATCTAGACAGCACACTAGCCCTGATGGCTTCTTCAAGTAAAGTCCATGAATTGTCCCTTTTGAAGACATTGTCGAAATTTCAATCTTTTTTATTTTTACTCAACAAATTGGGTTACAACTGTGTCCTGTCCTGCCCCACCTTTCACAGAGCCAACATTAGAATAAGAAAATGCAAACATTAGAAATATCAACTGTTACTGACAATCAGTGTCTCATTTCAACCAAAAAGTTCTTTCATTTCGAAAATTAAGCGATTTAGAAAAAAAATGTTTAAGACAAAAGTTGTGGGGTTTCAAAGTGGTAATTTGGTTGTTGAGATCATAGTAAGGCCGAAATCAAAGTTAGGTCAACTAAAGGTCACTCCTATGGGTATTGCTTCAACTGAATTTTCTCAGCTTCAATGTGGTGGACTCAGAAAAGGGGTTGCCATTTAAGAAAATTATCAGTTTTTTAGATATCTACAAAAATTTGACCTCGACCTCACTTTGACCTCTGCAGCTGTGTTGCACCCTTGATACTCATTAAAATTTAAAATTTCAGCATTTTTACTTATTGTGAGATTTAGGATTTCAATGCAACCTGGATTATGATATACTAATTTTCCAAATTTGGGTGCCCTATTCGTTTTGCAATTTGGAATTGGACAATTTCGATGTTGCATTCAGAATCAGCGACCCCAAAAGCTTTTCAGTACCAATTTTAATGCAAACCTGGCAAAATTTTCCAATTGTAGTCCCCACATTAGTTTCGCCATTTTGAAATTCTGACATCAGATTTGTAACCAGAGACCTCGATTCTTGTATTCTCTGAAGTCGAATGAAAGTTTGAATTTCATCCACTTGTTATGGTCCACTGTGAACTTATAGGAGTGTATACCATCTTTCTTACAACAATGGTCTAGTGTTTATAAAATGTTTGTTCTAAGCACTACCATTAAACTTCCACTTCTTGAACTTTTGACAACACCAAATCATTTAATGTAAGTGAAAGGTATAATGTAACATACTGATTTCAAACTAAAGTGTAATTTTTGATAACAATGAGTGTGTGTATATATATACTGTATATGCAAAAGAAAAAAGACTTAGACAAATGCAGCATTTACGTTCACTGTACCTTCAAACATGATAAACAGACGTTAAATATAATAATGATAGTTGTTGTACAAATCTTAACTCTTACTCTATTTAATGATACTGTACTGAAGAAAAAAAAGTTTAAGAATAGGCAATAACAAATAGAGTTCACTTCTTAATAGTAATCCAAAATCTATCCAACTTACAGCTTGTAAGAACTTTTTTCTCTCATCAACAGTGACATATTTTCTAGAACTATGCAGCATAATATTTTAATTAATTTCTTGATATACCTTTCCAAAATTCCATTTCGGGATACTTTCATATAAAGTTTGAGAAATATCGATACCCATGTTGATATTGTTTCGAGATCGATTGACCGATGTTTTCTAAATCTCGATATTGAAATACAGAGTAATTAAAATGTTGAAACAAATATAGATATAGAATTTCAATGCTTTTGAATTTGGGAAAATGTCGATATCGAGTTCCAAAAATTTGAAAAAATAGCGATATTGGCTTTCCAGTTCGAAACCTGATATTGCTAATTTTTCAAATTTTTTAAACTTGATAATGAAATTTTTCCAAATTTGATAGCAACATTTTTTTAAAATTTGTATGTATTGACACTAAATATCACTGTTTTTCCAGATTTTTTACCTTGATATGGATATTTCTCAAAATGCAATATTATTAGAATTTTTAAAAAATCCATCCCGTATTTAGAGGATTTGGAAATATATCTATCGATTTTCGAATTCGTACAAATGTTGAGTTTGAGATTTTCAAAATAAAATGTATTAGAAAAATATTCCTTAATCCCCGAGTGTTAAAATCCAAAACCACTGTGAAAGCAAAACTATAACATCACATTTTCAGCTCTGAAGTTAACAAGGTATCAATAATTGAAATTTGTGGCTATGTGTGTGTACTTTTACCAACTTTCAGTAGCATTATATGTGATGAGAAATTTTAAATATTTTTGTGAGAGATCAACACCAAAATGTAGAACCTGAGACCCAGCGAGCTCTTTGTCATACACGTTGAACTAATCGGGCTGTTTCACTGTCATTACTGGAATATCTAAAACTTTATTTGTTCCTGAAGAAGCTAAGTAAGCATGCACTGAAACATTACAGGTATTCCAGTAATGATGGTGAATCAGCTTGATTAGATCAACATATACCAACCAAAAAATGTTGATGTTTACTTTTTGTTTTCCAAATACACTCTGTATATAACACATTCAGGTTTTTATCACAAAATCAGTCATTAAATGTCNAGATACAACCAACTCCAAAGACCGTCCAAGGACCACCAATCAATCACAAAAGCTTTCCCTCCGTGCTGCACGTCTATACAGAAGCTATGAGAGAGAGAAAGAGAAGAAAGTGAGACAGAGGAGAAAATACCAAGTTAGAACCTGTTTTTAGAAGAGAAATGAGAAAAAGGAAGGAAAAGAAAGACATTTCAGCCCACGTACCAGCCAGTCAGCCAGAAAGGTTCAAGTACACAAATGTCAGTGATGGCTAACTTCTTACTGGTCTTGGATTACCAGGTCCCTATTTAGCCATCACCGACTTCAGAGATGTAAAAGGCACATTCTCCAACATTACACATGGACTTTTCATTTCAAACCCTCCACCACTTAGTTTACCTGCTGGTATATATATTCCTCTGGTTCTTCAGCAATATCGGACAGCTCAGACGCTCTCTCGTCTGATTCTGCATCGTCCTGGACCAGTAAATAGCAGTATTCATAAGTATTACTTCCTTGTGTCATGTTCACAGCAAACTAATATATTACCAAATTCTAATAATAATCAATAATCTAACATCTGAGAAATTGCCTTACGTTCATCTGATTTATATTTACACTGTACCCGATACTTCATAAATATAACTATCTGTCTATTATTTGGAAATATATTCTTTACTATTACATGGAAAGCCACGNAAAGACTGCGGTCACACTGAATTATCGTTTTTCCATGCGTTTCAGTTGGAAGTTCTATGAAGATATTCCACTTAAGCTGGATCCTTATTGGACAAGCAACAAGGCTTCATAGTTTCTGGTCAACAGTGATTGGACAAAAAGTATGATGCCACTATGACATGTCCAATTGAGCATTGGGGAAACAGATTCTGTCCTTTATGTTTGTGATCAATAAAGGTATCTATTAAATATGAAATGTATATACAATCACATGCGTTTCAATTGAAATGGTGTACCATTTCAATTGAAACGTATGTGATTGTACAACATTTTGACAGAGAGTTTATTTGCATTATCATACATGGTTGAAGAAAGAATATGAACAAATATACGAGACCCCTAATACCAAATGTCTAGCTCAACATAACTCAATTTTTAGTATATTTCAGTGAGTGTATACAAAGTTTAATATGTAATTTTCCNAAACTACCACCAATATAATGCGTCCATTTGTAACACGTGATACTTATTCAGTGTTTTAAAGACAGTAAACTGGGTTAAGAAATTTAATTTAGTACATTAATAGAATGCTGAAGACCATAACCACATATATGTAATAATCAACCACATAACTAAAAAACTTAACCATCTAAGTTTTATGTCTAATTACACAATAGATGATGATTAAAGCAGTTTTAGCGATTTTGAAGACACGAGTGGCCACGTTATCTGATTAACTAATTTTATAATTTCACAATCGCTGAACACATAATCGTGCTGTTTCGTGGGTCTCNGGCTGCTTTCACTTCCAGTCGAAGGATAGCGGTGACGTAATACTGCTATACCGTAAGCGCACTACTCCATCTATCATGTGAAAATGCATTTTGATATTAGTTATGTCTAACCGAGTTGTTAATACTTTTTTAAATTTGTACAAGTTGTTCAACCTAGTGCACATTATGATGTTGCCACATTTCATCGGAGAATTTGTGCATATTTCAGCATGTAAATCTGACTGAAATNTACCTTCAGACTGTTATCCGGAATGTAATTACGGTGTAAGATTTAGTTTTGAATCAACACNACAANACNNAATGGGCATTTTCGATGCCNTATTTGACCTATAAACTTCCTTGTCGGCTGTCAACAACACTTTCAGTGCTTCAGAAAACTAGTCTTGTACTATGCAGTCTTTTTATTCCAAGCTATTGATTTTATTGCTATTTTTTATATACATTTTGGAATTTTAAAAATACCTTGGCACTCAAATAAATCATTTGCAAACCCTATTTTAATATCCTTACCAATATATTAGTATAAAACCCACGAAA
Organism: Machilis hrabei; assembly: GCA_003456935.1. Lineage (NCBI taxonomy): Eukaryota > Metazoa > Arthropoda > Insecta > Archaeognatha > Machilidae > Machilis > Machilis hrabei. Next base: position 84,215 of record KZ869519.1, on the reverse strand, counting down.
GAAACCTTTCACAGTTGTTCGCCTCACTCTTTTCGAAATCACTCGCACTATCTTAATATTTTAAGTAGCACAACACTAAAGGCCGTCATGGAGAGAAGTGATATTCCAATGTGAATGAAAGGACATCTGCTTTCATATCAAGTGGCTAAAATTTGAATGGTCAACACAGGCCCCACATCATAACGAAATTGGCCCTATGTCATACCAATCTCTTTGACATCAAAGTGGGGGAAGCACCCTCATATCCAGTCCAGGACATTCACTGAATGTCTAAGAAAGAGATAAATAGATATGCTGATAATTCATATCTTTAGCAAAAAATGCTGCAAGGTAGGCTGACACCATCAAAAGTCTTCTATGGTTAATATTGTATATATTGCCATACCTGTCAAGCTATTGCGAATGTGCATTATTAATTGGTAATCTCTTTAACAACATACCCAGCCTCCATACTCATTTAACATTTTTTATTCGCAAAAGTTTAAATAAAACACCTTTATATTTTCCTTGTCACACAGATACAGTTTCTATTTATTTCTTAGTGTGTCCCGTAAGAGGCGTTCGTTATTCATTACAGGCTCAAGTGTGCAGACTTACCATATGGAACCCACATTGTTGTGGTACTTAAGCCTGTTTAGGTTCCTCTTACACCCAACTCTATAGCTACTACAGTTGAAAGGTTATACAAATCATATGATTTTACTTATTAAAATTGTTCAAATATGCACAATCACTACATGTGCTATGGTGTAAACGTGTTTATATTAGAGAATGCGTCCATATTAAATGTTTATCCTCACAATCTATAGTAATTTAGCAGTATTACAAGACACTGCAAAGAGAGGGGCAACCAGGTTATGGGGGAGAGGGAGCTTTTATACCGAAATGACCAATTATTATAATGCACTTTACTCACCTTTACTGCTTACCCCCAAGAAATGAAACATTAGTTTCATGTTAGTTTCTACTAATATGTATGTTGTGAAACTCAGGGTTTTAAATGTTAAAAATGGGTATTCACATATAAAAAAAATCTCCAATTTGAAAAACTGTATGTCATATTACAACGACTTTGTTGTACAACTGTTGGTCGACTCAAATAATTGCTGGTTTGGCAACAACTATTCATATTATGTTACAACTACTACATTTTATACAACATAACTAATTATATCACAACACTCATTAGAAAACTCGAAGATATTACTACTTTGTTTTGGAGGTGATTTGCGTTAACTCATAATGTAGAAAGTCGCACGACTCTGGCCATCTATTTAAACAACATGTCCTATGCTCAAAGCAAATACTCTAGAAATTGCATTAACGTCCTGATACTGACACAATTCTAATTGGGCCACACTTAGAGTACACAGGCCCTCAGGTGTTGCTGTGTTTTTTTAAGCCCATATTAATATTAGCTACTCCTGACCTGGAACTTAGAATTCTGTTGTTTTTGTGAAACATTGTGCAAGATATGATGGGGTGAGTCGAAAGTAAGCAAAGTTAGTGATAGCTTCTTAGCGATTGATGTTAGATGTATATAGGGNGATTTCATGCATTAATCCATTATAATTGTACAAACTGTACTTTTAAAAGCAACAACTAGGGTATCTTACCACTGGGCAAACTATAATAGCTTTAGCTATAGTAGTTACCATAAAGGTATGTATGTTTGCCATCCATTTGATCTGGCATCATTAAGCATGTAAAATATAAAAAAAAGCCTGTTTTGAAGTTCATTAGTGCTGACTACTAGCTGTTTATAAATGGATACTTCTGAAGTCTGTCGTCAACAGTGTAAAAAGTATCTGTTATTTTCATTCAACAAACACTAGCATGCAAATGTCTTCGCTCATCAGCAAAACCAATAGGATTATGACCAACGCATTCTTCTCTCCTGCGTCAGAACTATCCGAGGTGCAAGAAAAAGGAAAAGTCATCTAAATATTGATCTGGCCCCCACAATCACCTGATCTAATACTAATAGAGAAATTGTGAGATGAGTTGGGCAGGAAGGTCAGAGTTGAAGGTGCATGCAGCTCCAACAAATTATGATGCATTCTGGGAGCAGCTGCATGTCACATTAGAAGAAATAACAGCTGAAACCATAAACAAAGTTTTAGCCAGAATGACAAAGCTATGAGAGCAAAATCTAAATTTTGAACAAGTGGAGCAAATAAAATATCTTTGTTTGTTAACAATGGTAATTTTATATTAATTTGCAAATAAAAGTAGAACTGATCTTTACTTTGAATTTTTCCCTTTTCTTGGCCTTTGAGCCAAGACTTTTGTACAATAGTGTAAACCCCAAACAAAGACTTTTTGAGAAAACTAAACCAAGTTAATACAGCCACTGATAACACAAATCAAATACTGGTGAACATTTACATAAAACTGACAAAACAACGTCGACATATATTGAGCTAAAACTTTTAAGCTATTCTGTTTGAGTACAATCTGAAATTCGGTAAGATCGCCATTGTTATCTAAGCTTGTTTTAATATACAACAGACAAAGTTCTCTGGACTGACTGGCTTAGTACCTTGTAATTGTAATAGGCAAAGTTTCTACGCAGAACGGGGCGAAGAGGCTGGTGCTTGTGTTCCGATACTTCACAGTCAGATTCAGTATCGGAACCAGAGCTGGAATCTTGAGAGAGACGAGACTCGTTGGATAAGCCGTCCAACTAATTAGAAATAGAGAACAAGAAAGACCATCTGGGTTGTTAGAAAAAGTAAGAAAATTATAAACATTCAAGAAAAAAAGCTCAGAGTGGAAACATCCTCTTTAGAAAAGAAATTAGCCCTAAAAGCCAATATTAACATGAAATAAGAAAAGGTTGTTAGCTGTTCCTGAAAGAGAAGGGACATAAAATTAATGTATAAAGTACGCAATCTCTCTTCTTTAAGTTCGCTAGCTGTTAACAAAGTCGTACTCCTTGCAACATTGTTCGTTTAACATCAATGCCATACACTGAATTACGAGCAATTAAATCACAATATTTATTAGCTAACTCGAAGACATAATGCCTAGTTTCAGAGCTGAATAGTGCAACTTAACATACACAAACTGGCAGTCCAATAAACAAAAACTAACTCTTGCCAAAGGAATTACAAAGATGTACATGTAAGCGACGAGTGCAATGCTTCATATGAGCTAATTCAAGGTTATGGTGCAACCATTGTAGTTCCAGTACAACATGAGGAGTGCAGTAATAATATATATGCCAGATGTTGACACACCGAACTTTCAAGCTTACACATATGAGTTTCAATATTTGACAGTCTTACAAGACCTTGTCTCCACACTAATGGCCGTTGTTGAATTGAAAGCCAGTTGGGCGTTAGGGAGTAAAAATGGTGTGCTGCCCTGACAGGCAAATGGTGCCTGCTACACCAATGTGTAAGGATGGTTACATGTATGGTGTAAACAAGACGAGAGCTAATTAGCCCCTGTACATGGTTTCCAGCATCTAGGTTGGTGTAGGTGGTATATTTGAGACCCCATTCCAATTAAACATTGATATATTGGCAGCTTGGCATACACTACATGCACTCTGATATATTGCAGCATTCCCTAAGAGACACTTTCAACTTGATATTACACCATGTCACAAAGCCCGGGCTCTAAAATAGTGGTTTGATTCACCAGATTTTAACCCAATTAAATAACTGAGCGGTGTACTGGAATGTATTGCGAGACATTAGGATCCAAATATCATAGTTACAGATCTGCAATGTCGCCATCAGACATCTAGTGGAATCGGTGTTATGGTGGACACAGGCTGTGCTATCAACGCACATCACGATATTAGTTAGATGTTCATAATTCAATACTGTGTCAGTGTATTCTTAGCTCTGTTTTAAAGAATAATAGTGCATCAGAAGCAACTAATGAATGATATTAATTTAAGTAATTTGAATACAACTAGTTGTGTTTTTTGAGAAAACTGAATGTTGAGAGACTTCTATGTGCAGTTGCTTGCAGATTATTGCAACTTTTCTTTTGCAGACTATTAACTTTTCTGGAACAATATAAAATGTGGTCAAAACATTCAGGAATAAAGCAGAACATTAAAAAACAGATCTTAATACTCTGAGAGAAGCACACATCGTGATATAACAATGCATGAAATTGCATTCATTTGAAGCTTTAAATGTTTATTAGTCTGATCTCTGTAATGAAAAAAACATTTTAAAGGAAAAATTTAATCTCTTTCTCCATGCAATTGTCATAATCAGACAGAGAAAGTTAACCAGAGGGTTAGACTAAGCAAGAAAAGTTACTATGGAATATACTCACTGTTAAACACATCATGTTAATTAATATATATAACATGAATGGCGATGCAAGGCCATAACATTATAAACTTACACCAGAGGTCTGTCTGGGTGAAAAAAAAAATAGTCCTCTAAACATGGGTCAGAGTCTGAATAATTACAGGCAGAATAAGCAGACCTGTTTATTTAAATTTACATGACATGCTTACAATAGTAAATGCTAAAAAATACCACCCTTGGACTCATAGTTTTCTGTGTTTGTCTCAGCAATGATTCAGGATGACTAAATTTTTCCATTCACTTGACACATAGCCAGTGGTTAGTTCTTTTACATCGAACACTTATTGATGGAACCCCAATTTTAACATTTCACCCAGCAGATGGGTACAATTATACCTTAATGTGGACTGCTTCACAGGCAGATATGTATTATAAACCTTTAAGCTCAGGGCAAGGAGTTAGCAATAGAGTTTTAGTTTTGGACCTCCCACAAAAAAGGCAAACATTACCGGGTTTCTTCGGTGTTTAGCAAGTAACACAATCTCATTCAATAAGTACTTAAAACTTATCCGCTTTACGTCGGCGCTGAAACCTACTTAAAGAATAAGTAACTTAAGAGTGTGTAATTTTTTTCCCAGTCATACAAAACAACAGAGCAGCCATGCCATGAAGGTTAGTTAATAGAGATCACTGCAGAAGATATCATTATACACATGGTTAAATGAAACAATCTCCCAATACAGGTTACCTAGAAGAGAGTGTTTGTAACATGTATAAGTCAAACATGACATCTAAAAGAGATAGCAATAAGGTAATAAAATATTTTCTATTTTTGCAGAATGATACAACAGGGTTTAAGAACAGGACTACATCTGCTAGTTACACAATTACAATGCCAAATATCAGTTTGAGGTCTGTATGAGGGCCAACTTAAGATTTTGAAATAGACCTTATGATTTTATTATTATAAGCTTACAAAAACATACAAATTAAATCCAGCGAAACAAAATAAAGCTCCATTTCTAGCACTGAGTCATAACACAATGCTCCTGATTTGGACATAGTGATGAGGTTTAATACATTTTCGGTTGATGCACAGTGTGTTGTTAAAGCCGTTGTGGTGTTATAAATAATTGTTTTGTTGCAACTTGCAACTGAATGTTGTAGAAAAGCAAAAAA
>KZ869519.1:0-11970 GCA_003456935.1 Machilis hrabei | reverse complement strand
CATAAAACATAATATTAAGTTATTCCAAGTCAATAATCAAGCCTCTGTGAGTGCCATTAAAAATATAGACTTCTAGCAGTGCTTAGGAGTGTTATCTCACTGAACTGTCCTCCTATGNTTTCCAAGGGATTGCTGACTGGTAGCAATTTCTTGATTGTTGAAAACCATTAATGAATGTACTGCCTGTTCACTGGAAGCCATATATATGAGGGCATATTGAAAAGTAATGCCTCCATGGCCATAACTTTTATGATGAAGGGACAAATAGTGTCAAATGAGGTTTGGAATTCACCTTCACTTGTGAGCGACGTATCCGCCTATTGGTGGTTCACAGTAACATCGCGCATGCGCAATGCAGTCCAGAAAATGAGACGTAAATATATGTTCGGTCAAAACAATGAGCTTTTATCAAATTCCTTACTGTGGAGGGTGTGGCTCCAATCAACAGTCATCGACGATTGACTGACGTGTATGGAGGCTCATGTTGGATTTAGCGGAGCATGTTTAAAACATAACTGGTTCTAATTTCATGATATTTAAACAAACTGCTACTTAGCCTGCTTCTATTTTAGTTGAATTATTACATTTTTGAAAAACATTAAGTTTATCACTACTGGGATTTTGGAGTCCATGCACCGATATATGAGACGTAATCAAATGAAACCCGTTCGTGTGACGTCACGTGCATCAAGTCAGGTGAATCGAGTTCATGTCTTCCGTGGAAAGATAGGAGCATAGTATTGAACATTCGAGAAGTAGTAGGTTGTTCACATTTTCTTTTCGTTCTAAAGGTACATAATCATGGCTGGTGCGATTCCAAATCCATCCAAAGTCGACCAGTGTGCAGTTATTACATTTTTANCAGCGGAAGGATGTGGACCAGGTGAAATCCATCAACGAATGAGTGCAGTTTATGGTGAGAAACGATTGTTGAAGACAACAGTTACGGATTGGGCACAATGTTTCGAGAATGATATCAATCAAACAAAAGATTTTCCACGACCTGGTTAGGCGCATGTTGTTGCAACTGATGAAGCCATCACCAAGATTGATGCCATTCGGGCAGATAATCGTAAGAGCTTACGTTCGTTAGGACATCAAGTAAGCATGTCTTTTGGCACAGTTCAAAACGTGGTGAAGCATAAACTCCTGTATCGGAATGTGTGTTCCCAATGGGTTTACCGAATGTTAACGGACCAGCATAAGGAAGAACGCTTGGGTAGCAGTTTCCAACACTTGATACGGTACCAAGCAGAGGGTGACGAGTTCCTGATGCACATTGTGGCCAGTGATGATACTTAGTGCCACCATTTTGAATGGTCCAGCAAATCAATGAGTATGCAATGGAAACATGCCTGTTCACCCAAACCCAAAAAATTCAAGTCTCAATCTTCAGCTGGCAAGGTGATGCTCACTGCGTTTTTTGACCATAAAGGGCCTTTGTTGCTTGAGTTCAAAGAGCCTAACGTCAACATTAATGCCCAGCGCTACATGCAGACCCTAAACAATCTGCATAAAACCAAAAAGAATAAGTGGCCTGCTGTAGTCTGGCATGATTCTTCTTCATGATAACGCATGTCCACATGTTCCAAACAGTGTGAAGGCTGCATTGGCGAAGACACGGTGGAAGGTTCTGGACCACCCACCCTACAGCGCCGATTTGTCACCATGTGACTTCCACATGTTCGGCCCTTTAAACAAGGCCGTTAGGGGAAATTGCTTACTTACTAATGATGACGTAAAGGATGCGGTGTTAAGAGTGGTTCATCGGGCAGCCAAAGTCATTCTTTGCAGACGGTATCCGAAAGGTCCCTAGGCAGTGGGATTCATGTTTTAATGCCTATGGAGCTTTTTCTAGTGACTACTGGTGCATTCCTGTTTCCTTAAATATTGTTTTATCTATGTCAGTAACAATTTTGTATATAACGTTTCATTCCAATAAATACCTGAACTCGAACGGGTTTCATTTTATCACGCTTCATATATCAATATACTGATAAGAGCCAACATTTACTAGTATATCCAGTGGTGTAGCGTCCATGAAACCGATGTTACTGGCAGTAACAGAAAAGAACAATAATAAAAAAAAAACGGTTATTAATTTTTAAAATAATGTACTGTGTAAAATCAGTTAATAATTTCTTTTAAATATTTATGATTGGTACTCTTCCATGGGCGAATGAACCTGTATGCGTGTTGTTACGGTGGGAGTGAAGAGAGGTGTTACCAGTACTATTAATAGCAGCAACACAGTCATGGATAACGGTGGTAAAGCATGCATACCTTCCCTCTCTTCACTGTTACAGGCTTGCTCTGAGATAGTACATTTCAGTTCAGTTGCTATCTGGGCTGGCTGGAGTGTGGTACTACATTGCTTCAAAGGATAGAAATGCAATACAAGTAGCCTACATGTTCGATGTAAGCGTCAAGATAAGTTTTGTTTTAAACTTTTGTTATTTTAAAACTACATAACACCCGAGAAAAAAACCACACCACTTTACTTCAGATTAGTACCAATGTTATATTAAACTGTTTTGTTGTAAGGGTATAGAAGTTGAAAATCTGACAGTAACAAAAATTCTTTGATGGCTTTACCAAAGCTACAGTCAAACGTTCAACTGTCAAAAGATTTTTGTCGCTACTACTGTATAGTGCCATGACACTTAGTGGCTACTAATATACCACATCTTCTTTCACATGTTTTGTGGATAACAAGTGTCTAATTTCATTGATGATATTAGGCATATTTTTATAAAAATGAGAGTAAATAAAGATATGCTATTTGAACATATGGTATCTTGTTTTATGTTCTTATTAGGTTAGTTCTATAATGGATCAAGAGTCCAATTTCAGGAGAGTTGTTACCCAAATATTCAACTTCCTGTCGGCACTTTATCAAGAGAGCAGACGTAAGCTAGGGAGCATACACAATCATTTTCAATCTTTTTGCCATGACTCATGATTGAACTGAGTCAGACAGCAAATCATTATTCAGTAACAACAAGATGCCCACCAGCATATACTCTCAAGCACAAGGGCTGAAGCAGAATGATAACAACTGAAGTGTAAACACAAATTGAAGAAGAAGAAAACGAAAGGGTAAATATAATCGATGAATTTTAAAGATGTGGCATCAGTTTGAATTTTAAAGTCTTTTAACTCTCAGATACAAGAATCTATTGTGGCATCCTAACTTGCAACATACCAGCCAATGAGAAACAAGAGCTCAGTGAAACTCATATCAACATCGGCAGATATCGCATATGCTCTGCCATTTTTAGCTTGAGTGCACTCGTCTATCATTGGTTGGAACATTACGAGTTAGGACACCATTGTAGATTGCTAATTCTGCCATGACTTTTGACCCACTGTAGAACCAGCCCAAGACTAAATTCTGATATTATTAAGGAAACTTATGTGTGTTTTGGGCACTAATAAAGTTCATACACTGTTTGGAGTTGTCTAAAAAAATTCTCTATTAAATATTATTTCTTATTCACCTTACTTCTACATAAAACATAATATTAAGTTATTCCAAGTCAATAACTTGACAAAAATGAAACAAAAAGTGCAAACAAAGCCAAGCACAAATCAAAATGCACAATATTTGAGTTAAGAGGTGGGAACACAAATGACATTCTGTGTTAGTGATGAGTTGTGAATTGACTATCAGAAAAACGGTGACACAACACTCAGAGGTACTAAGGTTCTATAAGGAAGGACAGTGAAGTGTAGGAATAAGTAGGATGTAGCAACATCAAAATATTTGGGCACATACATATAAAATCCGATGTACTGCTCGTATCACCAATGGTTGCACACAAGGCACCGCCCTGTTAGTGCATCTATCGGTGATGTGAGCTACACCTTCACCAAGCATGCCTGTTCAAATTGTCTCATTGATTAATACTCATATTATTCATACAGTACTGTTAAAAATGTACCTGCATATTGTGTTTTTAAATGTAGTAATAGCTGTTAAGTTTTCAGTATAGCATAAGAACCAATTAGACGCTTTGCAAAGACAAACTCTTTCGAAAATTTGAATTGAACAATAATTATAATAAAAATTAATAAGTGGCCAGATATTCATGCTCAGATTTATTGTATTTTTCTTTTGAAGTATGAAACACGTTGCTCAAATAAGTCTCCTCTGTAATGACAACGGCTATAAAATTTGTTATTTACAGCACCAATGGGAGGGGGTACTTGCTAGGTTTGTAATAACTACACATATCTTTGAATTTTTAAATACTTTTTATAATAATGTTGTAAGAAAACCTGTGTGCTGAGAGGTTCTTGCGACTTCCACAGAAAAACGACTAAAGATTGCTTAACTGGGCTACAAAGATTTTGCTCTCATGTCGTAATTTACATTTGTTATTCACGTTAGCGGTCTTCAGTGCTCATCTTCTGGTCTGAAAAATCCTTCCTTTTGCACCACTGCCTCACAACCATTCACACTGAACAGTGCTAGGGTAGTTCACAGACTGAAATCAGCCAAACTGATGCTGCTAACGAACAGCAAGACAAGGGACAGTTTAGATTGGATTATTAGTGACCGTTTTTTAATTAATTTAATTAATTTGTTTGGCATTCGGTCATTAAAACGATAAAATTGGTTTTATATATTAACTCCAATTTTAAAGTTTTTTATGACCGAATGAATGCCAAACAAATCCATCATGTGACTGTAAAATGTAATATCCCGTGAACTGCTTAATAAAACTGAATGCCCTTTATTTCAAAATACACAAAACCTCATAAAGTTAAATATGACACCTGAGTAAGACTTAGTCTACCTGTTCAGTGTAACACGTCTGGTGTGATATTACTACAGCATGTAGGCCAAATTGTACATGCATCCCAACATGAAAAAGCCCAGGGGTGCTGGATCAGGACATCTAGGTGGTCAGGTTAGTTATTAGCTCTGGTTGATTTTAATTTAGCATAAACTGTGCTATTTGCTACATGATCACAATTGCATATGCTTAATGGTAGATTCCTTATTTAAAAGCTCTGAGCTCATATCATGGGGCTGACTCCTTGCTCTGAGTATAAAGGGTTATCCTTGTTTATAAAGGTTCTGCCCTTGAAGTATTCCAAATCGATCGCAGACAACTTCCGGCATAAGTGTTACTGTATGAACCATTATTGTGATGTGGATAGGGTATCTATTTGACCTAAGACTCTATAAACGTGGGACTATAAACCCATAGCTAATAATACCAAACTATGAGAATATGGCTGTACAATTCTTACTACTCAGGTGCAAACATTGCATCAACAAAGTAGAGATAAAAGAAAAACTTTGCCAGATTTTACACATTCTAATAAAACTCCTAATATTCTATGGCTCTGACATATATATATATATACTCAACAATAAAATTTCAGAGTTCGTTTTCGAAGTAGGGTGTGCTATATATACATGTCGATATTGTTTACCATATTGATGCTTTCGAATTTCTTAAGCTATCGATATCCAATATAAAAAAAATATCAATATTGAGCTTCTAACATTTCAAAAAATATTCATATCGAGTTTCGAAAATTGCAAAAAAATATTCATATCAAGTTTAAAAAATTTCGAAAAATACTGATGTAGAGTTTCGAAATTTTTTTTAAAATATTCAAATCGAGTTTCGATAAATATTGATATAGAGTTTCAAAAATTTCATAAAATTTCAAAATCGCATTTTGAAAATTAAAAAAAAATACTGATAAAGAGTTTTGAAAATTTCATAAAATATTTGTACAGAGTTTTGAAAATTAAAAACAAAATCATTCATATTGAGTTTTGAAAATTTAGATAAATGTTAATATAGCATTTGGAAAATTTCAAAAGATGTCGATATTAAACTTTAATAATCTTGAATTTCAAAAAAAATATCCATGTTGAGTATCAGCTCAATATCAATACTTTTAAAAAATTTCTAAAATTGAATGGATACTTTTGGAAATTCGAAGTTTTTTGACTCCCAATATCAATATTTTTCAAAAGTATAGATCAACAAGTTTAGAAATTTGAAAGTATTGAAACTTGATGTGGATATACGTCATATTTCTATATAGTAAAATACAAAATCGCAGAGCCCTTCCCTGAAGCATAATCTGTTAAACAAATAAAAAATTCAAGAAGATGCATTATCACCACCCAAAAACTCCTGATATTATTTTGCAGAAGTAGACAACAAAATACAACTATAGCAAAGACGCAAAAGCTTGGAAGTACAAAGCTTAGCATTTTTATGGTTACTAGTTACAGCACATTTACGACTTAACTGTCATTTTGTATTTTATGCTTGTTTTGTCCAAAAAATGCTTAATAAATCTGAGCATGAAGCTTAGCATAATTTTGTACCACAGGAAAAAATATGTGGCACTGAGAATCCATGCAAAATATATATTGCGAAGAAATTCGAATCTCAGTTCCATATATATACCACCTTTTTTGTTAGTACCAACACAAAAAACATTGACTATTAGATATTATTTTAGAATAATGTTTTTCATACATGCATAATTGAATGAACATGGTCAGTTTTATGATAGTTTGTTGAACATAAACCATTACTGGCCTCTTCAGCAAAAACAGGCAACATATTAAAACACTTTTTGGTCATTACCGTATGTGACACAACAGACGGTTTCAGGTGGAGTTCAGATTTGTACTAGATATGAAGTATCATAGACTGGAGCAGTTGGGGGTAATGCCATGGCCAAAAGTTAATATAGGGAGGACTTAATAGACCAGTGGTGCTGGTAAACATATGCTGTCCATGGTCACAATGATTGATGATATGGCATTGCCACATATGTCTGAGGGATCAAAAATATTAATCACTCTTTAAAATTGAACATATATGCATTAACTTGCAAGAATGGTACTGCACCAGTATCAGCATCTAGTTACCGAGAATGGCTTCAGTAACATTACCGGAGAAACAGTTATGGATAAACCCCTAAAACACGTGGAACGGATTGTATGGTAGACATTGAAACATGTGGTTCAGTGATTTGTGCAAAATACTGGCTTTTGAAATAATGCAAAATAGTATGTACCGTATTTACTTGCATATAAGACTCCCCCCGTTTATTAACGATTTGAAATAGAAAAGTGAATGTGCTTGAATATAAGCTGCACGTAAGCCTTACCCATTTTATTATCTTTTCAAGACAACTCATTTCATTCTGCGTTTCAATCATAACAGTGTCTAACGGGACTTCCTTAATTTTTTTTAGTGATCTGTGAACGGTTTTGGTTCTCCATTGCTTGCATATACTTTGTAGCTTAAGAGTTATGTTTAGCAGGGAACAATAAAGAGGCCATATATAGGTTGAGTGGTACCGAAAGGCTCATCTTTAGGAGCTGTGGTCTGCAGGAGTAAAAACAACAACATATAAACGTGGTACTGATTCTGAATGATTACAGAGCTATGACTGCTTGCAGTAGTGCATCCCTGGATGATCGATTGGTTGAGGGAGTGCAGAAAACCAACACACTGATTGGTCAACCAGATCTCCGGACCCAAACCCATTAGATTACGAGGCACGTCCAGAAAGAAAGAACCGTTTGTACATATCTCCCGTGCATCTAGTAACACAGGAGCCGGGCATGGAATTACCAAATACTTATAGGTTTCAAAATATGCCTAATGAAACGCAGCAATGATTTCAGTTCAACAAACTAGCATAGATATACGAATTAAACAATTTTGTTATAGGCTAATATATGTCGTTTTTTCAGTGGGTCTACCTGCAATATGCGCCATGTCTTGTTCTGTAAGTGGCTCCAAGGTGAGTGGTGTTGAGCGAGCAGTGCTGCCATTCGATAACAGGCGACTCGAGTCTGTGTAATGAATACGTTTCGCACAGGTTAAGAAAGGCCAGGCAGGGTTATAAAAAACTAAAAGCATACCTTGTCAACTAAACAAACTTGGTAAGAAGTATTAAACTAGCACAACAAACAAAAACAAAAAAACTAGCTATTACTGACCTTGTGGTTAATTAACTTTTAAGGGTAATTTGGAAAGTCAGAACCGGTCGGCCAAATAAAAACAATAATAAATAAAAAATAAATTATTATAGCCACAACTTAACTATTATATTAGTTTACTTTTCTATGTAGTGACCCTGGAATAAAGGCACTTATCATAGCTTTAGTATCTCCTCGTCACACAAGTTCTTCACCGTTTATTTAAGCTCGCCATCGTCCATGAAGTTCCGCGACACCACAAAGTTTTTGAGATGAAAAACCAAATGACAGTCTATAATGAAAAAACAAATGATAGTTGCTGTTAGCAATTATTATTTGTTTCTTTGTAGCCTCATGGAACTTCACAGACGACGAGAATCTCAAATCAATGGTGCAGATCTGGCTGAGCTCACAGGTGGTGACCTTGTGTGACCCACTGTGTTAAGCACCTCAATTCCGGTAGAGACTATGTAGAAAAATAATTTAATTTAATATTTAAGTTTTAGCTATAAAAATAGTTTTTGAGATACTACTTTGTTTATTTGCAGACCAGCCCATATTATCCGAACGACCCTATATAATTAATTTTGAAAAATATTAAACACCTGTTGCTTTTCATTTGCGAAACACATACACCAGAAACTTCCATAAAGATTTAATTAATAATTGTACATCAAACATAACCACAAGATCCATAAAGTCAAGTGGTATATAGATATTATTAAAAACTGAGGAGAAATTGCATACTATTTTTGGATTGTAAATAAATTATGAATTGATCTGAAATCAGCACAAATAAAAAATTCCAGGAAAAAAATTATCGTGAACAAATTTAGGGAAACGAAAAATAATAACTTAAACAGTAGTATTTAAATTTTACCAAAAAAATCGGAGCACTTGAACCACATGATCAGCTGATATTGACAACAAATTTATTGTGTAAGAGGGCTAGACAAAATTTTGAGCTTGACATTTTTAAGTCATACAAGTTAATTACAAGGTTAATTAAACAAATTGTATATATCTCAAAACATTTTATGTAAACTTGTACTGCATATGTCCTTATTCATTTGAAGTATGAGAGTCTGCTATGCATGTTCTATTTATAAATTTATGTTGCAATGCATAAAATGTTAATACAAATTATCAGACTTGATATAATATACATTTTATATTTTAAGCCCCATAGTTTTGAAAACTCTACTTGAATTTTATAAGTGATATTATTACTGAAATTCTTTACCTATTCTTTACAAATACAAACTGGAGTGAAAAATGGCTTTCTTTTTTAGCTAGATTAGCACAGAAATAAATTTTAGTATTCAGGCATGTTATAAAATTTTCAATAATTGTTTTATTTTTTATTTAAGATTGCTTATACACAAGCAGTGGCATCCCATGACTGATGATTTTAACATACAGTAACAGGTATAGCAACATTATTTCTGATATATAGAAACAATTAAACACATGGTATGCCACTGTATAAAGGTAGTAAGAATACCTCATGATTAATATGAACTGGTATAACGAATACATTGTAAGTGTAAATATTGTATTCTCAACTTACGTGTTGTTCCCTTTTTACTATATTCTTTTAAAGATCTTCTGGATATGTGAAAATCTATACTTTTCATTTAGTCTGGATTATACTTTCACTACTTAATTTTCAGCAAATGAAATGTACTATTAACCAATGTAACTCTTGTTTTCATANGGCCACTCGTGAATAAAGCTCTTGCGTTTTCCACTGATGTTTTGCTTTTTTTATTGAAATATTTTTAAAAAGTTATCGTGTAAAATTCAAACTCGAAAACATAGTACGAATGATTTGTTTGCGTGATTCAAGTTTAATTGTACTATTTTAATAATGTTTCATAATTAAGAAATTATTAAAATAGTACATAAAACTTAAATACACAAAGAAATCATACATAAAATGTTTTTTTAAGTTTTAGTGGTACCAAACTGATATTGTTTTAGATATACAACTATATAATTTAAATATAATAACACAGTTCATAGTGAAACATGAGGTATTCCAGTTTTCACTGAAAAAACTTATTAAAGTTACAAGCTTCTAATCTAAGCTGGTGCAAGAAGGGCAATACAGCATTCATTCATTCCATTTTATCTACTTATCTGTTTGTTTGTGTACAGTATGTGTGTGGGTGTATTTGGCGTACTGCAAACCAGTATGTAATACGCTAGGTTGATCTTAAGGNTTTCACTTATATCCATAACATTTCAATCCTCTTTTGAAAAAAAGTAGTTTATATGTGATGACACTTTCATTTCCTATCCTAGTTTTTTTTATTTTTTATTGCGAGAACATTCTTAAATTGTATTAAGCACATCCAGAAAGAGAACTGATTAGGCTACCTATAAAAAAATACAATTATTTTTATAACTGCATAATTTTTGTATGTACATTAATTGACTTCTCATAATCACTTCTGAATTCAAACATGTCATTTTGTGAAACGAGTTTTTGTATCTGCTCATCAAAGCAGTTTGCCACCCAATATTCTATTGCTTTTTTCACTTCGTCAAGTTCTTGAATCAATCATGCATAGTGGCTGCACAGGTGACAAATGCTCGTCCTGTGAAGGTCAGTAGTCTTCTATAAGTAGAGAGATGTGTAGTACAGCGTCACTTTTGTTTTGCCATTTTCTGTACAAGACAATGCGCGACCACACGCTACCACCCGTTCACGTGCTCTACTCTATCAGTTTAATAGGAAAATTGTTGAGCATCTTCCATACAGTCCCGATTCTGCACCAAGTGATTATTACTTGCTCCTCCACCTCGTAAAATTTTTGACCAGCCAGACTCTGGATAGTAACAGAGATACAAAATACATTGTACAGGACTGGTTCAATGGCTTGGCAAAATTTTTTTTACTGAGGAATACAAACGCTGGTACCACGATATGACAATGATGATTGATGATGATTTCTGGTGTTTTACGTCCCGTCGACACACTATGGGTCATTAGGGACGATGAAACAATGATGATGATTTTTGGTGTTTTACGTCCCGTCGACACACTATGGGTCATTAGGGACGATGAAACAATGTTTATTGTGATTAATGAAGGTGAACGTAATTCTATATGAAGGTGAACTCTTTTTTTACTGACACAGTGAGTAACACCCAGCCCTGGCCAGGAATCGAACCTGGGACCTCCAGCGTGCAAGGCCAAGTGGCTAACCAATAGGCTACTGGGACCGGCACGATATGACAAGTGCCTTAATATATATGAAAAATATGCGGAGAAGTAGGGTACGTACCAACATGTTGCACAATGCATTTTTTTTAATTCTTTAAATGCTTTGTACACCAAACCTGTTTTTACTTTCTGGATTTGCCTAGTATATACATATCCAAATTATATGGTGTAACATTAGCTTTACAGTTTTATAATATAAATCGCTACAAAATTTTAAGCTTTTTGAATGTTTTGGATGCTATATTAGAAACCAAATTAAACAGTTTACATTAACAGAATAAAATGTAAGTATTCATGATTATCATAAAGTCACTCCCAGTTGCTGATCGGAAATTGGTAATATTTGCAACTTGACATCAACTGCAGCCTAAATTGATGTTTTAAATAGCATGTGGATGTAGTCTTATTTATCTGAAAACAATATTTTTATTTTATTGTTAAAACTGAATGACTCAAGTCAGAATTTTTACAGCAATTTGAATCTTAAAAGTGCACAATTTGTGTCATATACTTAAACTGGGAACCTGAAACTTATATCATAGTACATACAATCTAAAGTACGAGTAAGTAGCAAGTAATACTAGTAAATACCTAGTAAATTTAGTATTTACATTGTTTGGAAAAAATGCATCAGTTTAGGTTAAAATCCAGAGTGTATGGAAGCTATACTTGTCCTTCCTAAATATTTCAAATATTAAATTATAAAATAATATGGTTTGACAGACAAGCCTTGTATGGAGTGACTTTACAATCATGTGTA
>KZ869517.1:68215-81035 GCA_003456935.1 Machilis hrabei | reverse complement strand
CCTTGAGGAAACATTGACCTGCTTCCAGTAATAACAAGTTTGGAATGGAGAACTGCATGATTGGTCAATAAATCCCAAATGCTAGGATACTTTGACCATAGTAAGAAATACTGCATAAACTAGTTATAACTGAAACAAGTAACTTGAAAGTACATATAAGTGTAAGGGCCTTTACAGCCCCTAAGTTGAATATAAATTTAGCCCCATACTATTTAACACCGCCTGAAATGTTTATGTTTTCCAAAAAACTGGTCAAAGTATCCCTGGTTTACGGTACATGAAGTATTGAGTCTTAAATTACCTGCTCTTGTGTATACAGGTAAGATGGTTGTTTTCATTAATATGTCACCCCTCGAACCAAGACCTCCCAGGTCGAAGCACCTAAAATATTCTAAAGAATTATCTAAAAAGATTATATTAAATTTTTATCATTTTGACTTTGCTCATTAATTTTAAGATACCCTCTTATTGCATTATCCATCAGCCTATGTTTGAGTTTAATAAAGTGACGTTTAAATAAGTGAAGTGAAAAATATTAAATAACAATCATAACATTTTTCTCACATGAACGAACTTAGTGTTTTCTAGATTTCGAGACACAGTATAATGCACAACAGGATACCAGCAATGATGTCATACATCCTGTTCACAACGGCCATGGAAGAATTCTGCTTAGATGACCTCAACATGCATACGTGGGTTTCATGACATCCTGTTTACAACCAGTCACTTGCCAGAGAAACTAGCTTGCAGAAACTTTCCCAGGGAGAGGCAGCCAGTATTTTGTAAGGGACGTGTGCAAAAACTTGCACTCTACGACCTCCGACAAACCTTACCAAATATGGAGAGAAGGCCACTCCCGACATAGACTACGCCTTAAGACGTCATAAATGGCGTCCCTATAAATCCAGAGACCCCAGTATTATCGCGGCCCTTCGTCACTCACCACTGAGAGATTAAGTGTAACTTGTGTTGTATCCTGTCTTATCCGACGACTTCGTTTTTTTTATTTTCTTGGTAAATATGTGTCTTTTGAAATGTTTAGATTTAAGTTAGTTTATAAGTATCTTGTGCGAGTAAGTTGAATATAATGTTGAAGGAAATCCAAAATATTTAACTATTGAATTTTGAATATTTGATGATATGATATATGTGTACGAAATTGTAATAGAAAAAATTATTGAAAATATCACAAATCAAAAAATGAAAAAACCATCGTCTCTGTTATTATTTCTCTGAGTGTATTGTTACGTTCGGCTCAGACAGATCTCGCTCTCTGCTGAGCTACATAGTACCCCACATGTCTAGTCCGGCTTTGAGCAACGTACTAATTATTATATTACTACCTTGCTAAAGGCTGGGAGATGGCAAATTACTTTACTCGTAGTAAAATAATTTAACTATGGTTCACGTTTAATATCTGTGGTTTCCTTCCACTTCTTAGCTAAGCTATTTTTGATGTAGTTACATCACATTAGCTCTGTTTTATTGTAACTATTCAGGGTCTAGTTGAATCTAAACCCACCTTGCAGTACTAGGAATCTATCTCTGAAAAGAATATAGAGTTCTTTAAACCACCTTTGAATCANGAGTCAAAGTAATCTTTTTATGTTTTAGTTTAAACTAGCAGAAGTACTGTGTTTGTGTTGTGGAATGAGAAGTATCTCATCATGACAGGGTCAAGTGACAAGGTCTATCAATAATAAGTTCAGTTATCTTCTGCTTACAAAATAATGAAGTTTAAAATGTACCATATAGCTATCGGCTAGGCGCGCTAATACGCGTTCCTTTTTGCGTCAACAAGCCTTATCAAACAATTGAATAATATTTTTCTTTGGCACACTTTCAACTTACTATTGAGTAGGTCACGTATGTTGTGATTTTAAATTAAAGATCGCCTGGAATCAAGCCAATATTTTTTTACGAAACTTTTGATGATTTTGTCGTGTTTATGCAAAGAGAATAAATGCCAAAAATAAAACAATTAATACTTTAGGATGCTACAAATGGGGAATAACAAACCGTTTTTATTTTTTATATAAGTTGAGATTAACTAAGCAATTATTAAAAATAGTTTAGAAGGGAATGAAGCCATTTCATTAGGCAGCTTCGGATATTTTTGTTTTTAAGAATAAGCAATGATTACTCTATAAATATGAAATATAACGTAAAAGCGAGTAAGTAAGAGCTAATGTAACAACATTGAATAAGATAATAAAATACAGAGTAAATAAATAAACGAGATTAAAAAACATTGTAAGCAACGGAATATAAAAGGAGAGGTGAAGAAACACTTCCTAATGATTTAATATGTAATAAGTAATGAGAGGTAAATACTGAAGAAAGTATTCGTACCAAATGCCATTAGGCGAAATATCCATTAGGTAATGAAGGAAGTCTGTCATTGTTCATTTATTAAAGCCATTTAGGTAGTTATGTTTTATGCCCAGTAAAGGTTATGCTTTTATACCCTCAAGAAGAGGAGCTTGTGTTAAATGAGCCAAAGGGCCAATGGAAGAATTTTATTAAGAGATTAAGTGACTTGTACAAGTAATAAATTAAAGCAGAAGTTTTTAACGAAGATGATTTTATATGAAGTAATAATGTTTAATGTGTTATATGATATATGAAGAAGTTAATGAAGATATGTAGGCCTACAACGACAATGAGGTTGATGATGTCAGAGACGTCAATGTTTTGGAATATAAAAGTAATTTGAGACTAGATAATTCATTTAAGGTTAGGACCGATCACCCTAATTAACAATGTACATTTCTGTCTCTGGAATATCTCTTGGAGATGATTACGAGAAATTTTGCGCGCAAAGGTAGACGACGAAATTTAGAAGAAATATCATGATGATTTAAGTGTACACTAACTAATAACAACATACATAGAGCCATAATATAATAGTACGTACTAAGATTTTGAGTTTTGAAGATGTTTAATGATAAAGATGATATACATGAAAGATGATGAGTTTAATAATGAGATTTATTATGGTTTATGGGAATGTACCGCTATAAGAGTTGCGTAGTAGCGAAATGTGGAGCTACACGAGATAGCGCAGTAAGGAAAATTCCTAGTATTTTTTATATCCGGAGGTTAACGGATTTTCTCAGCCTTGTGTGACCGTTAGTAATCAGATGGGCTGTATATGTGTATCACTATACATTTGAAAGAACTACGTCTGAGTTTTGATATTACAAGGAGCATGATATTTTCTTACGGAGTATGACATGAAGTCAGTTGGTTCGGTTCTATTTAATAGCAGTTAGCCTTACTCCTTTCCGAGAAAATGATTACCGTTCTATCAAAATTCATAAGACTGTAGAATACTTCTCTTGCTAGTTTGAGAAAATAACGGAATTACAAAGGTGTTTTGCAATTTTGGGCTACTTAAGAGAGATATGGCGAACGACAATGAGTAAGATTGAATTTTGAGGAAAATTAATAATGAACAATGACGATACAGACAATAATTATGTTGAGAAATGAAGAAAATTATTGTTACAGACAAATATGAATTTATTAAAAAACAATTATCAAACCTTGAAGTATAATATGACAATTAAGAAGAATAAAAGAATGTGATAACACACTTTAAAAGAGAACCAGAAAAGAGTGAACAATGAAGAAACCCCTCGAATAAAATATACTAGATGTAATTAAGCTGTTTGAATGTGTTAATTTTAAGGANTTAGCTGTACTATAAAGCTTCAAATCAGATAAAAAATAGTAAATAAATGATATCGAACCAGGAACCGTTCATAAGTTATTTAATAAATAAATACGTAATTACAGAACCATTACAGCCAATGGATATGTACTAATGAGTATTCCTTTTCAGCCAAATTAACGTTAAACCTATTCTAAGTTTTCCAGATATTAAGATAGGTTTAAAGTGATGATGAGAAGACCGGAAGAAGCCTCTACCTAATGAAAAATTTAATTCAACCAGAAAATATTTTTCGCTGTAGTCGGATAACCTGAAGATCTGACTATTTGATCATACCAATATGTAATCGGGACCTTTTTGAATTTTTGAATTCAAGAAGTTTCCAACTTTAAGCCACACGTATGATTAAAGACTCAGAGAAAGACCGAGGAGAAGTATCCTCATATGAACGGAACACAGCCTGTAAATCGGTACTGTGACAACCTAAAATATTTTTTGGAACTATCTTTGAAAATAAATATGAAAAGGACAAATATTGGCATGGCTGGAAAATCTCCTTGATTTGGACCAGAATAATTTTGTAAGTAAGTTTACATAAAATATAAAAATTCAAATAATTATACATTTGTTTATTCAAAATTTACTATGAATCTGTAAGATCAAGGACAGATAATTCAGCTAGATCCATATTTTATACTATTCACACGATGTTAACGGAAAGGCTCTGCATGGGTATGAACAATTACAAACAAAATAAGATTTAGAAAATTCTAAAAAGAATAATAGAAAATTTTAGTGATATAATTTTTAAGAAATAAATGTTATGTGGTTTTAATATATGTTCATTGTGATACCTATGCTTTGCTTAATCCAAATCTAAAATATAGACATTTTATTCTATCTCAGCCTCAAATTGAAGAAAATGTACCTATTCCCGATGAAGTTCATTCCTTAGAGAGCGAGGGTGAAGATAATCTTCCACCGAATCGGGAAGTAGTTTCTTCAGAGGAAGATATAAACGGCCAGCCGAATGATGAGCACGATGGGTCCTATTTTGATGACGATGATAGACACGCGAGATATTTCGGGTTAAATGCCGACAGGATAATAACGGTACTCCAAATACCTAATTATGATGGAGAGGTTTCTAAAGTTCAGCGTTATGTGACTATTTGGAACCATATAGAGCAAACTTTTGATGACCCAGTGAGGGGTGATATAGCTCTTACTGACTTACCGCACTTCCCCGAACCGTACAAGCGGTATAATATTCGGCCTTTTTCTGGAAACCTTTTTTGCATTCTAGAAATGTTCCTATGCACGGTATATTATGCCTTTGTTGAATTCAATATACCGGATGAGGGTAGGACCATGTTTATAATAAATCTCTTACAGGGAACTGCTCTGATGCACCCTCCCAAGGGTGTATGATACACATTGGAAGGATATCCTCATCTACATGTCAAGAAATCTGTCGATTTTAAACTGTAGATACCCCGCTCCTGTCGCGAGAAATATTTTGGCTATAAAATGTGAAGAAACTCAGACATTGCATGATTACGCAATAAAACTTAATCGTTATCTCAATATTGACTTATCGTACCAACTGTATAACTTACCTACTACAGTTCGGTCAACATCGGCATGGAGATTAATATTTGAGGCAGTTTTAGCCAATTTAAAGAGAGAAGTGAACAAGGGCATGGTGATGCGTGACATGTCTGAGGTTTATATACAAACTTTAACAATTTTAATTTCAATAGATTTGCTGATATATATAAGTGGTTGATGTTAGAAAAAATTGAGAACCTGTTGTAGTGAATTTAAGTGAAATGATTATTTTTACCTTATTCTTTCAGAACAATATGGTTCATTCTTTTTCGGCGGGAACTTTTTATCTAGTGNAAGATTTTATCAGGGATTTGGAAGGGATGGCCAACATCCTAGGTGTTCCCTCTACTCATGAGGCAATAGTAGGAGAAGCTATAAGGAATATAAAAGATAGGGCAAAGAAGGTTCTCAAACCCTTTTTAAGTGTAGACACGCCATGGGGAGTGTTAAAAAACGAGTTATTAAAGCATATTTCCTACCTGACCGGAGACATAGCATCCATTATTGATAATTTAGATTTTTTCATACCCCCTCAGGGTATATCGGTGTTGAGGTATGCCATTAAGTTAGAACTTTTATTCGTGAAAATAGTTGGCACCCCTCATCCTCTAACACCAATGGACATAAGTGTCGTCTCAGTTAGTATGTATATAATGCTGACCTCCTTCATCCAAGATCAAAAGGATATGGCTATCGTGAGAGATGACATTCGCGACCAATATGCTTTAGAGTTAGTTTTAAAACCCTCTCATTTCCACGAATTGACATTTCAAATTAAAGGACAGAGCTATAGAGGTAGCTTTGCTAGAGAACGATATTTTCCCGTCCAGGAAGAATTAGAAGAACCATAATTGGAAAAGTTCACTTACAAGATGATTAATGTAACAACATAAATGGTCTAAGGCAACTTCAATTAAAATAACAATTATGGTTATTAAACCAGGTTAACATATCAGACAAAATATAGAAAATGTATAGTTATACAAGCTTTATAGAAACTGAAAATTTTAGTAAGAGTGAGAAAATGCTAGTCGTAAGAAACAGCTAATAGTTTTAAGGTTTTTAATAGTTTAGGTTAAGTTGAAAGAATAAAAGTATTGGTTAGAAACATGACATAAAAAACCAAAGTGAGAATAGAATTCTTATTATGAACAGTAAGATAGGAATGAACATTTTTATAAATCATACACATACTAAAGTGACATACAATTTTATGACACAAGAAGTGATATAGTGTAACCATATGAACAGGAAAGTGACAAGATAACTAAATAAACATAAAACTTTAATCAATGAAATACAGACACAACAACTTTAGTCAACTTTATTTCCGGTGGATGATTGTAACAGAGTAGCAAATGAAAATCAAAATTTTGGTGGTTAGTCCTTTAGTTTTGATAAATGATGCAATACCTTTTCTTTTTAGGGGTGAAATATATTTTCCTATTATCCATCCAAGGTGATATGGCAACGGGTATGGTTTCATGGTGACGTGACAACGAGTATGGCAACAGGTTCCTGGATCCTGCACCTTAAGAATTTATACATGTAATGACGGAGGTTGACGAGGTGTGCTGAACATACTTTTCGAACTAGCCGTCCTAATATTACTGTATGGTCTAACTATGATTCAAAATATTGGTCTAGTTATGACAGTAAGGTGAGGAAAAATGTTTTAAATTTCATTTTTACAGGCCTGAATTGCAGTGGTTAGATAAATCGATGCCCGTTGAGCGGGGTCGACTGCGAAATGATTGTTGGAAACAATCATATGGAATTTTTAATGTCACCATCTGTTTTAAATGATACTGCTTCATTCTTTAAAGAATTTAAAATATAATAAAACATTCTTTTGATATTTCCTCTTGACCTATATTTCAGATAACCTTTGACCTCTTCCGAGGGCGGAAGAGACTAGGGGGAGGGATTTGTTAGGGATCGACCCAGGACCACCTGAGTCGGAAGACATTTAAATAATTGTTACATTCATTAATTTTCTATAGCTTTTTTTGGTATTTAAACAATTGCTCTTTTTTACATCATCTCACCTTTTCATTTAAGATATGTGCCATAGTGATGTGATTATATCTTCAGTGCTATTTCATTTTATTTCATTACAACCAAATACTTGAACTACCTCTGAATATGTTTAGTGCTACTTTCAGTCTTGGCAAAGTGAAAAACCCAATGTCGAACACAAGGATGTCCAAGTGCGTCACTGGAGATTACGGAACGGATGTCAATAACTTGANGGACAGANATCTGCTAAAGTCACATAAAAAACNCGAACAGGCGACTACAATCAAGCTGATATCAGCAAGACGGTTTCTACACATCCGCCATGGGAAGACCNATGCAGTCAAAGGTCTAAGAAATNACGTCCATGGAAACACTTGAAGCTGATGCAACTCACAAGCTCCGTTGCTACATGCGATAATGTAACCGACGCCGGCACGTGAGAGCCTACGCCTTGATGACGTGAGGAGTTCGAAAGATTTGCTTAAAAAGGAACCGCCCCGATCATTCCGGGCAGTCTTCAGTTTTATGTAAAACAGTGTCTCTGTTTGAGCAGCGAAGCCAAAGGGTCCAATTGTTACTTGCTACCTCAAATTGGTAAATATGGCATGTGGTTCAATTATGTTAAGTTGTGAATAGGAGTACGATTGAATTGCTAGTATGTAAGTTGTAATACCAAAGATATTGATTTGTTTGACTAGTTATAAGAATGATTTAAAGGAATGTTTAAAATATTGAATTGATTCATTAATTTGAAATTTGATTTGAATGAAATTGGAAGTACAATTTTAATTAATTCATTGGTTTTAAATTCATGGAAACATCGAATCATATTATTAAAAAATGTAAAAACTAAAACCTGTACTGTATTGTAGAACAAATAGTTGAGTACAATATAACTGAATATTTAGAAAACTAAACCAGAAGTCATNGTGTTCTTATTTCCCTGAGTATTGTTATTGTGCCAACTCAGTCAGATGATCAGCTCTCTCCTGAAGTTGCACCCTGGTGATCTGACTTTCATTGGAGCGATGTGGTAACCTGTTGTTGCTACCTCTCCACTCCTGGCCAGGTGATACAAGGTAGGGTCAAGGAGGTAGTCAAACCTTTTATAACCCTGTCTACCCCTTGGGTAACCCTGAAGGAAGAGTTAATGCTTCACTTCTCTTATCGAACAGAAAGCATAGCAAATGTAATAGACAATCTAGATAATCTACGTCCACCCCAAGGCATGTCAATATTACGGTTTGCCGTAAAGTTACAAAATTTATTAGAGCAGATAGGTTCTAAGCCAAGTTCATTAACCGCTAGGGATATAGCCATGACTTCTGGATTAATGTTTGTAGTATTGAAAACTTTTATCAACCACCATAAAAAGGAGGCAACCAAAAGGGGGACCTAGATGATTCCTGTGGGTTGTACTCAGTCCTACATCATCTACACTTCATTGAACTTGTAGAAGCTATCAAGAAAGCGAACCACCACCTCTCTTTCACTAGGATGAGATTNAGCCCAGTCGAAATCGTGGAACTGGTTAAATGGAAAAAAGTTTAAATTTTTGAAGAAAGAAAGTAAACTTTCGTATTAGTACTAAAAATTAAAATGTAGATTATAATGTTTCTGTATGACATTTTGTTACGGCTGATGTAACCACAATAATTTATCAAATCATTGAAGTAAAAATAAGGTAAACATCTTTATCATGACTAAGAAATATAAACACCATTGCCTAAGATTTTTATTGAGTAAAACAAGCTATTGTTCAAGTGTTAAGAGTGTTTCACCAATTGTTTCACAAAGTAATTTACTGCCATTCACAAGTTATTTTGTAAACTAATGACCTGCTTGTACTTTCAATTAAGTAAATAAGTGTTAGAAACGTTTGAAGCATTAGATATTAGTAAACTTTAGGTTAAGAGCAAGATATATTAGTGGGTAATATGAAGCATGTTTTAGATACAAGATTTTAAGTCAGCCATTAGATTTTAATTAATTTATTAAGAGTGAAAAGTTATTCTAAAAATCTTTTATGTCTTGAAACACAATTTTTATTAACGTATGAGGTTTTGTATACAGGGTGTTTCCTATTAACGTTTAAAACTCTCCATAGCGACGTAGATGACACTAAGNCAAGTAATCTGATATAGGACACTTGGGGTCGCAAATGTCGGGAAATNCTCTAAAAATCGGTACACAAATTGTAACATGACGTCACCAGTGACGGGATACCTCGAGCTGCCGGGTTCGTTGACGCCTACGCACACCTACTAAGCATTCAAAGCAACGGCCGAACGTCACATCAGTGTAGCTCCGTGTCTACGTGTGTGACTAGAGCGCGTGGGGTTCAAGTTTCGAATCCCGCGGCTGTCAAATAAAGTTTTTTTGTTTGAGCTTTTGTTTTCGCTCATGTGTGAGCAAACTGTTTTTGTTTTTTTTTGTTTACTGTACAGTATCATTAGACCGCAATTACGTACAGTACTGTCAAGCACATGTATGCAATGATGAGCAGATACATTTCTTTGTGTCGTATTTTATTTTTTTACATTTGAAGGAACAACAGAACAATGCAACAACGAAAACATGCGTTTTCGAATATGAAAAGGTATTTTTATTGTACTCATTCTGTTAACAGAGATGTGTTTAAAAAAATAACAAAATAACACAAATTATGTTTTTCTTCAACATTAGACTACAATTACATACAGGACAGTACTGTTAAGTAGAGGTACACAAAATTCAGGAATTCTTTTTCGTTCTCTCGTAAAGTACCGTGTGTTTTGTAACACACAATGTTGATCGTACACAGTCTGTTGACCAACATGCGCTACAAAAAAAAAAAGAAAGGAAAAATATTGGTTTTTATTTACACCACAGAAGGCTACAGTTCGCAGTGCAGTACAGGAAAGTAGAGTGTTGTTCATTACATGTACTGTATGCAAAGTTCAGCAATAACGATTTCCTCTCGTATTTAAATCCCCTCGATTGTTTCTGAACGATTGAGATTCGTTACATTTGAATCAACAAAAGAACACGAAAATAAAATTATCAACTGTTTCGTAATACGTACAAAAGGTATTTTTATTGTACTTGTCTGCTTTTTTCTTTCGCTCGTGTGTTAGCAACCAGTTTGTTTTCATTACAACACTTTGTGTTGCGAATTTGATCGGAAACGCTCGTTAAGTTTGGCGCTGAACTTGCCAGGCTGGGGCATCATTGGTTAGTCGGCGAGAACTTCTGTAGTGGCAACAAAGGTGTGAAGGTTAACCAAGCTGGTGCGATACGTAGAAATGAATCGGTTTACATTTGCCGAACTTGCAGACATGCTTCTCTGTTATGGTGCTGCTAATTCGAATGCACTTGCTGCAAGGCGGCTTTACTCAGAACGTTTTCCCCTCACGTGTCGTTCGCGAATGTGGAGCGACGAATTCGTGAAACAGGAACTGTGCACGTAAGTAAACAAAGTAGACTAGGTGAACACTTCGTTGCGGGAAGGTGTGAAGCAGGTCATTAGACATGTGTTTTGAAATTAAGCCTAATACGTTATCAAACAAGATCTAACGTTTTACGGACCTTCTGTTGCGTTTTGTTCTTTGTCTTGAATTTTAACGCGTAAAAAGTTTCAAAACTCGATAGCATGTTTTCTTAATAGCGTACAATCGTACCCAGTTTTGGGTCTTCTAAACATTAGAGTCACCATTACTTTCTACGTACGTGTTCGGTTACTGGGTTATTGTTTAAAGCCCGACCAGCTAAATGTCTTCTTGTATTCTAACACGTTCACATTGCGTACACTACAGTATTTTTATTATTTTTTTAATTTTTCAGGGTAACGGCCGTGTAGGTAATGTTGGGCCTCGTCCGGCTTTGAGAAACCAACTGGAGGAACATTTGTTGGCGCAAGTACAGCAGCACCCCGAAAGAAGTACACGCCATGTCGCGGGCCAATTGGGTGTTTCTCATGCATTCGTATGGCGTGTGGAAACGAAATGGCCTCAAGGCTTGCCACAAAACTAAGGTGCACAAGCTATCCCAAAGGGACTATGCGCTACGAATGGAAGTTTGTGAATGGTACCTTCAACAAAACCAACAGTTGCCCAATTTTGGTTCGTTAGTAATGTTTTCCGACGAGGCTAAAATTAATCAGGATGGGATCTTCAACTCAAAAAATAACATTCATTGGTCCGATGTAAACCCACATAACATGTACGAGCATGGTCGTCAAGACAAATTTAGTGTTAATGTATGGACTGGTATTTTAGGCGACCAAATAATAGGACCCTACCTTTTGCCCGATCGTCTGGATGGCCATAACTATGGCATTTTTTGAGAGGTTCTGCCAGAGCTGCTCGAGAATGTTCCGCTACAATTAAGAGTCAACATGTGGCTGCAACAAGACGGAGCTCCACCTCACTACGCTCGCGTGACGCGAGCCTTTTTAAATCAGGCATATCCAGATAGGTGGATTGGACGACTAGGGCCTATTCGCTGGCCACCAAGATCCCCAGATTTAAATCCCCTCGATTTTTTCTTTTGGGGTCGTATGAAGGAGCTGGTGTACAGCACCCAGTACAGGATGAAATGGACCTCGTTGCCCGCATAGCCGTAGCTTCTAACGAAATTCAAGATACGGAGGGTGTATTTGAACGCGTACGCGAGGGAATGATTAGACGATGCAATGCGTGCATCGAATTACGCGGTGCCAATTTTGAACACCTTTTGTAGACCTTCGTCGAAAATCATGTTTGCGTTGAAAAACACAACAAAAATGTCATTATTTTTCTTTCTTTTTGTGGCAGATCTTTATTAACAGATAAGTACAATAAAAATACCCTTTTGTACGTATTACGAAACAGTTGATAATTTTATTTTCGTGTTCTTTTGTTGATTCAAATGTAACGAATCTCAATCGTTCAGAAACAATCGAGGGGATTTAAATACGAGAAGAAATCGTTTTTGCTGAACTTTGCATACAGTACATGTAATGAACAACACTCT
Source organism: Machilis hrabei (assembly GCA_003456935.1). Classification (NCBI taxonomy): domain Eukaryota; kingdom Metazoa; phylum Arthropoda; class Insecta; order Archaeognatha; family Machilidae; genus Machilis; species Machilis hrabei. The sequence goes on along the minus strand of KZ869517.1, from coordinate 68,734 downwards.
ACTCTCCTGTACTGCACTGCGAACTGTAGCCTTCTGTGATGTAAATAAAAACCAATATTTTTCCGTTCTCTTTTTTTGTAGCGCATGTTGGTTAACAGACTGTACGATCAACATAACTTTGTGTGTTACAAAACACACGGTAGTTTACGAGAGACGAAAAAGAATTCCTGAACTTTGTGTACAGCTACTTAACAGTACTGTCCTGTACGTAATTGTGGTCTAATGTTAAGAAAAACGTAATATGTGATATTTTGTTATTTTTTTAAACACATCTGTGTTAACAGAATGAGTATAATAAAAATACCTTTTCGTATTCGAAAACGCACATTTTCGTTGTTGTATTGTTCTGTTGTTCCTTCAAATGCAAAAAAAAATAAAATACGACACAAAGTAATGTATCTGCTCATCATTGCATACATGTGCTTGACAGTACTGTACGTAATTGCGGTCTAATGATACTGTACAGTAAACAGAAAAAAACAGTTTGCTCACACATGAGCGAAAACACAAAAGCTTAAA
>KZ869511.1:61244-77901 GCA_003456935.1 Machilis hrabei | reverse complement strand
AAATTTCGCGCTACGCTTCGTTTGGATATGACAGAATCGATGCCGGTACTGTATCTCAGTAATAGGCGAGTACCCATAGTTTGAGTTTCTGTCCTTGCTTATAATTTTATCGTAACTAGTGAAGTAAAATAGGCCCTAGCTTGTAAATGTGTTCAGTATGATTTTTTTTCTCGATATATTGCTTCCGGCCCGCCGATGCTATTTTCACCCTTCATGTGGCCCTTGGTCAAAAAAGGTTGCACAGGGCTGGTTTAAGAGATGATGATATTGTGTTCTACGTCCCGTCGACACACAATGGGTCATTAAAAATGTTTATGGTGATTAATGAAGGTGAACTTAAATCTAAGAACAACACACACATATATAAGACAGCACAAACATCCATGCCTTACGCGAGATTCGAACCCACAACCTCTCGTTCCAGGGCGCGCTGTGCTAACCACTATCCCAAGTAGGTTGGCTTCTATTGTTTAAGTTGCTCACTGTGAGCCATCAGTATTGGAAGTATTAAAATACAACTTAATTTAAGTACTTCCTATATTGTATAGTATTAAAATAAAAAATATCCTGAATCGTTGTTGTGGCGAGGATGGAATGCCCATTAGACTAAAAAAACTCTTCATCAGCTATGTTCCNACTAAATGGCAAAGCGTTGTTTGGACGAGGATGGGAGTAGCCATTACAGCTATCATTAGGTATGTATCGATGGAATGGCAATATTTTAACCATCCTGAATTATTCTTGCAATGCGGATAGGGTTTCTATTAGATATGTTGAACTATAAATTAATTTAAATACGATTATACGTTATTAAATTGTACATGTTTTACTTACAATAATGACACAATTGTTAGTATGAATAACATATTTTAAATTATGTATGTACCCATTGAACGCAGCATTTTACTATTTGTTATTTAACCTTTTACTGTGATTCCTTTGTTAGTTATACCTCCTGCTTTTAAATAAAGTAAATACATCTCAATTCGAACTCGTGGCCATTAGTGGTACGTTGTAAAAATAATCGAGTAGGCCTATTTACAGTGCAGTACATGAGGTAAAACACGTTATTTGAAACGTTGACAGTGGTTCAATCCTTCTTGTGGAAGGATCCACTTTTACAAATTCTAGTTGTTGTTTCCAATAAGAAGCATCTTGAGTGTTTCGTCATTATTAGGTATTAATAGATCAACAACAAACATTTCGTCTTGTTTGCAAACCATTTTGCTCATGCGATTGGTGAGGTACGGCAGTGTGGAACGACATGTAGAGCAGAAATACGCAACGCCTAGAATTAATTCAGCTGTGGTTCTGATGCGGCTTTTAAAATTATTTTGCATGACAAGTCAAAATGTGTCCTCCCGCTTTCCAAAGAATGAGTGTGCTGTCTTCACTTTGTGTGTTCTGTACCACTGCAATGCAGCCGAAAAGATGTCGTGACTAGAAGAAGTCACGCTTTTGATCGATCTTTCGCGTCCCTTCCTTCCTGCTTGGCTTTGACAAACAGAGAAAGAAGGTCAAATTTGGCGAGTTCAAGGCATAGAAGTGAAAGAGGTGCAATGAGTGGAAATGGCCCCGAAAATGACGAGGAAAGTGTTTGACGAACAAAAGGGAGAACCCTCAAAAGTTTTACGGGCAGATATATATCCAGCACTAGCATTATTTCAGAGTAACACATAATTACTGCAACCGTGTATTTTATGACACAAATGAAAAAGGATTCACTTTTACCTTGTAATCATCCGTCTTAAATCTAATAAAATCTCCATCCGCGTTTTGTGATGATTCCATTTTATCATTGTAATTCTAATAAAAACGGCGCTTCAGAAGAGTTCCATTTTATCACCCACACGGTACAAAAGCATCTTATATATATTAATAAAGACCACATCCACGTTGTAACAACGCTTCAAAATAATTACATGTTTCCATGCACTCATCAGATAACCCATGGTAAATTCTTTTACGTCAAGTACTTGTCAACGAAGCCCAACTTAAAACATCCCTCCCATAAAACACCTAAAGTAATAATTTATTTTAAAATGCTACTCTGGGAACCTCATAAAATACACCTTCTATAATCAAAGCTGAACATTAATTACATAGTTATAACATCTTAAAGCTAGCACCCAAACTAATTACATTTAATACTCTACAATATTAATTTCATGGGGGTGATGAGTTCTTGTACATATATCACATAGGCAATGGTGGGTTCTTTTACATCAAACACCACTTTTAACACCCTTCCTGAAAATGTCTACACTCATGTAAACCACATTTTTAATGTCCCTCCCGGAAGACGTTTACGATCATAGTTGTTATGTATAATGCTACGCAGGCAAACTCGTAGAATAATTAGTTACATTTTAACAAACATTACTTATCGCTGCCAAAGCATGTATAACAACTTTCACGGCTGGGAAAATAACTTAGAATCTCACATTTAATTTCTCAGCTCAACTTCAGCAATGCAACAGCTCACTCTAAAAGCTATTGGTGTATTGTCCCATCCATGTTGCAACGACGCTTCAGTATAATTGTTTTTTTTCCAGTCACTCAACACAGAGTTGGATGTGGATTTTTAAAACTAATGAAAATCCCACGCGCATCACAACGGAATTGCTGGATAATTAAATTCAATCACTCACTCAATGTGTAACCGGTGGCGGGTTCTTTTACATTTATCACAAAGCCAATTGTGGGTTCTGGAATGATCTCCCTCCTCAGGTTCATTCGTCTCCATCTATTGGTGTCTTCAGGAAAAATTGTATCAGTTATTACAACTAAACAAATACTAACACTGTCTCTAATGAAATCAGCAAAAACCTAGAATTGAGAATTTCTTATAAAGTTAGGTAAGTGCTCATTGATAATTTTACATAAATGAATGTTTTCATTTAACGTGCATTCGTCGCAAATATTTTGTTTGAAGAGTAATAAGAATTATAAAATAAATATTAGCACGTTGTGGAAAACTCGCTGGCCGCAGGTTTCTTCCAATCTTATTTTTAGTGTCACTGCGTGTCTGCCTGTTAATGACTCGAGAGATGTTGGGAGCTATTGCGCTACGGTAAAGACACTCCTAGGCCCGTATACAGAGTTATTTCCGCTAGAACACTAACGGGTGGGCTAAACGAAAGCAGTCCATTTTGTATTCAGAGTCATGGTTTAAGGCTAGTCCGTGTTTCTTCCGGGATTGAAATGGTCTCAATATTTAGACCTGGGTACCACCAGGTTTACTAACGCTGTACCAACACAAAAATCAAGACGAAGCGCAGCAGGGCAGATACGTTTTGGAATGAATAACATAATAAATCCGCGGAATTTTCTAGCATATTCGTAAAGATTAATTCCATTTGAAGCTTATAGATATATTTTCCCAAGAGTCCGTCTGTGTGTCACACTTAGTTTCAGGACTTCCCGGAGGTTTTCAAATTTTTGAGGGGGGGGGGGGAAGAAGCAAACGAATAATTTTAAATGTTCAATGTATTTATTACAATAAAACTGAATATTTATGAAACCAAGTTTTATTTTTTCTCAGGATTGTCTCTATGATATTTGATCAAAACTTGTTACAGTTCCCATTTGCAAAGTTCTCTATTAAATGTGGCAAATGGCGTGTAGGCTTCCTCTGCTCCAACACCACTTTTTGTCCTCACTTCCCTGTCGTTTAATTTGAAGGTGATGTATACTACATCGCCTACAAAAAAACAAAACAGAGCAATTAAAACTTACTAATCCAGTAATCAGTGGCTACAAGTTGATAAATAAAATAATAGGACCTCACTTATAAAGTCCCTTCTAGAAGAGGACTATGGTCAGACCTGATTGTAGATAGATTCACTGGCAAACTCATATCATAAATGTAATGCTCATCTTCTGAGCTTGAACCAGAGATTTCTGTCAGTATGCCTACCATAAAGCTAACATTTCTGTCTCGAAATTGCTAGTGATGTTTATCGCTTTACATGGCAGATATTTTGTTAACTAGTGGTGCATGAATACACTTTTATGTAAAAATCTGTTAAACAGTTAAACAAAAAAATAACTAAACTGATGTTAATACTGTTAACACAATTCCGTACTCGACATCAATAAATACAATTGGAGCCCAATTTCTACATTTAGCAATGGAATTAAACAAAATTGCATGAAAGAAGAGTATATGCAATACGGAACATATGTAGCCCCCTGCAAGAGCAACAGGTTTACAAAATACGTCCAGTTTCACACAGAAATCACAAAACACCAGTCGAAACGTAACCCGTAGTATTTGAACTCACTTGTACGTGCATATTTACCAAACTAATTGTAGAAATATATAATGAGTTAGGGGCTTACCTTCAAATGAAGGTGCTCCTCCAAACTCTTCAAATGCTCTGCCTTTGTTATGGATTTAGAAGTACTGGTAATCCGTGTGTTTGGGATATCACAAATAGCGTCGTATTACCACAAAATCAATGAGCTGGGGACTCTACCACAGATATCTACAAATTAATGTTTTCGTGGCATGTTCTCGCTAATTTATACCAGCATTAACTATAACTAATACCAACATAAACTATAACTTCTCATAACAGTAAAATAGCAGATTTGAGTTTCTGGCAACGCTGTATGAGCTTCGTCTACGGATTAACAGAGTACGAAAGAGATACCGTTCATTCTTCAGCCTTCCTCGGCGTGTCTTCACAGCGATGAAACGACTCTGAATACGGGCCTTCTGAAGTGACTCTGAACCAACACCAATTTGGACTGAGTTTAGACCTGCACCAGCAAACGACTCTGAAGTTGGCAATCGTTGGTCTTTGACAGGAAGAATAAAGGGAATCAGTCGTCTTGGATGATATTGGCCGTTGCCTGGACGTTAAACGTCTTCAACTGAAACGAAAACTCTATGGTGGGGCAAAGAAGCTATTTCTCCAAGTAAATCCAACTTAGTATTTACTACAATTAGTCTATATTGTCTGCAGCGTCCTTATGACTACGATAAAGTTAAGTTATTGTTACCATTTACTGGCTCGTTTAGGATTCAAATATTGTTGTGCAGCATGTTAAGTTCAAATAATAAAACAACTCGTTTTCCTGATTGGAAGTTCAGTGTGTATTCACAAGTTATATCAACGTTTTATTTGAACCTAATTTTTGTACCTTCTTTTGTCTCGTAAAGGAATCTGCAATTCGGACTGAATATGACTGGCGAATTAATTACGATGACTGTTGTTTCTTCCAGTTCAGTATTTTCTAGAAGTATAGTGGCAGAAGGAATCCTTCATTAAATTAGGGCACTGCTAGCAATTCTGACAGAGGGATGTCATTAACATTTACGAACGACGCATTAACGGGAAGTATATTCCAATATTTTTTATAATAGTAAATTCGTGACAGTATATACACCGTGTCCGAAAAAGAATGTACCCTTTTCAAAAAAATATCCTCGGGCTCCCTGATGGGATATTAGAATCCTTTATATACCAAAAGTAAGGTAATATATCAACGTTTTTTCCTACCTTACAAAGATTCAATATGGGTGCCCTTCGTGACACGGCAGATATGTAGTCGATAGTCCATTTCCTCCCATACTCGATTTATACATCTTCGCACTGTCTACGGTGTAGATATGTTGGAATTCCTGGAAAATGATTTTGGGGACAGGATAGTCTTCAGTGACCTTCCATATCAACGGCAAATCAACAGGCATAATGTTCGATTCTGGGGTTCAGAACACCCTCGGCGAATCATTGAGCATGTCATAGATTCTCCAAAGTTGAACGTCTTTGCTGTCACATGCAGAAGGAAGCTTTACGGGCCATTTTTCTTTGCGGAAAGAACTGTATCGGGACACTCGTATCTTGACATGCTCCAGATTTGGCTGATGCCACAACTTGAAGAGGACTCCCAAGATTTAATTTTCCAACAGGATGGAGCTCCACCCCACTTCCATCATGACNTGAGAGGGTATCTGAATGAACATCTCCCACAGCGTTGGATAGGTCGCACTGTTGTTCAGATGGCCCCCGAGGTCTCCAGACATGACACCATGCGACTTCTTTTTGTGGGGCTTTGTCAAAGACAGAGTCTTTGTCCCACCATTCCCTCGAGATCTGATGGAGCTGCAAGAGCAGATCACAGAAGCCTTTGTTGCGGTTGCAAGAGACATGTTGATTCGAGTATGGGAGGAAATGGACTATCGACTAGATATCTGCCGTGTCTCGAAGGGCGCCCATATTGAATTTTTGTAAGGTTGGAAAAAAACTTTGATATATTACCTTACTTTTAATATATAAAGGATTATAATATCACATTAGGGGACCCGAGAATATTTTTTTAAACGGGTACATTCTTTTTCAGACACGGTGTATATATATATACCATGTATAAACTATAATCCGTATTTTTTCATTGTGTTGGCAACGCACAATACACATGGAAATAGAAGTGAATCACTGTTCCTCATCAGCTGTTTACGAGGAAAGCAGTAAAGGTGTAATTCACCAGACTTTCACGCGATTAATAGAGGATAATTCATTACACATAAATTCTGGATTTGTAATGTATTTTCTCAATACCATCAACCAACAATATAAGTACAGGATAGAGTGGGTCGTACGAACTAATTTGGGTGGAGTATAGGGGGAAGGGAAGATGGTACGCGTGTGTGTATGAATCAAAGGAAAGGAGAGGGGAAGAGGAAGAAAGAGAGGCTAGGTGGTTGAGTGACAAAATACCATTGTTCGCTTTAATAAAATAGAGGCTGAACACACTATTTTGTGTTTCATCAATACAGATTGAAATAAAAGGCTATTGACCATTCCATGAATACAGGTTTGAAATGAAAGGATAAAACGAGTAGACTAGATGGCCGAGAATGAATAGACTATTGTCCGTTTGATCAATACAAGTTTGAAAGAAAAAGCTATTGGGCGTTCTATGAATACAAATTAGGATGAAAAGGCTGTTGTTCGTTCGAAAAGACATTCACCTTAGAGGACAGAGGGCAATCTGAATGACAACGGACTTTTTCCTTTTATTAATACAGGTTAGAATGAAAAGAAGAATCCTGGGAAGCGGAGCAGTACATATGTGAAATACCAAAGCACAACAGGCCAGATATCAGTCGAAAGTGAGTTGCGCAACTATGATGACGTATGAAAAACGCTTGGTCTCGTTTTATAGATGCCCCTCGAGTTGGTACGAGAAACTGCATGATATGCGTTTATGCGCCATAAACGCATATCTTGCAGTTTCTCGTACCAACGTAATACATCCCATGGGCAGCCAGTTTGTGTGTGAGAAAGATGACAAGGTTTACGATGAACATAAACGATGGTTTCCATTTTGTTCATTTGTGAGGATGACGTAAGGGGTACGAGATCGTGAAAAAAACAAAACGTAAAAGAGAGTACATTACACGGTTTGATGAGAAGGAAAGGCAAACACATGCAGTGACATAAACCATGCCTATGCACGAAACGTTATGGTGCAACGTGGTGAAGACGNTGGTCAAAGCCTTGGAACTTACTCTGGAAAGTGTAGATGGTGTGCAAGGATGGAAGAAAAGAGCGCCGCGTACATCCAAAGAACAGCCAATCAGTAACGAGGACACACACATGCTTGTATAAAAAAGCCTCTGGCGTGGTACTGCCCACAGTCGTCGCACAAGTGTTTGAAGAGCAACACAACGCCACGCCAGCCTTGGTGCGTGACAGCAAATCCAGTATTCAACCCCCGATCCATTGTCACCAGCAACAAAGGAAAGCAACACAGAAGCAAATTAAGGTCAGACCTAGAGTGTACGTAAATACCAGTACTCAAACTCAGGTATGTCAATAACAACCGAGTAAAGCAGGACCTGCACTGCCGAGCTTCGTCAAAGATGGGGACGACCGTTTCGTGGTGGTGAAACCTTACCGTGGTACGTTCATATTAGAAGTTATTATAAAGTGGTACACAAAGCTACCAAAAAGGAACGACGCGGCATTGGCTTGCCGCTGTAACACTGGAAACGTTTACTGAGCATCTTTCCAAAAATAAAAAAGCGTTAAAACACTTGAAAAGACGTTACTCTTTGAAGGTAAGCATCAACAGCAAAAACAGTTAAAAATACAGCGCTACCGGAATCCTGCAAGTGTGAAATTACCTGTACATAAAAAAGTTGAATGCGTAAACGTGTGAGTGTAGTGATGGTAAGAAACTGTGTGTGGGGTGGGTAATCAAGGACAAGGGTGTACTATTGTAGCGATAAGACTATATGTATGTGTGTAAGCAAGGACATGGACTAACATACTATATGAAACACTGTGTATTTTATGTTGGATTGTTTTGTGGTGTTGGTGTGAAATATTGAGAGGATGTACGTATTTGTGTGACATTGGTAGTAGTAGTANAGTCAGAGAACTTACATTTGACGTACTCAAAATATGAATAAACAATGTTCTTTATCCTTCTGTGGTTTATTTGCATCCCGACCATCAAGGTATGCACGATGAGGAGAAGACATTAACATCCGTCTATACGGATCCTAAGAACTTCGGAAATTACGGGTGTGTGCAAACAGTGTATAAAGCCTTAAATGAACAAGGATAAGCTCTAAAACAGGTGAAAAACCTAGCGAGTGGTCTAAAAGCCTCTACGATACAGAAACCGGCTAGAAAACCCTTGCAACAAAATATACGTTACGGCTTTCGACTAGCAATGGCAATGTCATGAGCTCCTTACAGGAGTACAATAATGACATGATATATCTTTTAACGCACATACATATTTGATCCAAGTATGCTTGGACTGTACTTTTACGCCGAAAATCGAGAGAATAACTCGAGGTGGTGTCAAGACGATTTTTCGACAAAGTGGTCGTGTGCCCTTCCGCTTAAACATGGACCAAGGCACGTAATTCGTCAACAAAGAGTTTCAACAGTTTTTAAGGGAACAATGTGTACGTTTTCACGACGCATAGTGAAAAGAAATCAGCCGTAGTAGAACGCTTTAACAGTACATTGAAGGAGCACGTGTGGATTTACTTCACGCACAATAACACGTGCAGGTATGTGGACTATTACAAGATTTCCTGGATGTCACAACAACACAGTGCATTCCTCGATCAAAATGTCAACGTGTTTACGCATGAGGCAGGGTATGCCAATCTTTAGAAAAACGTAAAGAAGAAGAAACATCACATCGAAACCTTTGTCGTAGGAGATACGGTGCGCTGATCTAAGTCAAAGAATATTTAGAGAAAGACTACACAGGAACTACGTGGAATAAATATTGACCGAATCAGGAAAGATACCAAGGACACTTCCTAAGGGAGACGGCATTGAAGGAATCTTATACACACCTGAGTTCCAGAAAATGCACGTTCGCAAGGATGAGCTGTACACGGTGGAGAAAGCACTACGACATCCCGACAAGAAAGCGTTGGTTCAATGGCAAAAATACTCGATATCTGCTGCCTCCTGGATTCCTACCCGAGACTTGGTGGCCTTAAAAATAGGCAAATCATCTGACACAAGTGTTAGTTGGGGTTGAGATTGCATCAATATGAGTTTTTTTTATAATGCTCCCGTCGAATACGTCAATGGACACGCCGTCACATTACATGACCCGTGACACTGGAAAGTGAATGGGAAGTAGCCCTGCAGAAATACATATGCCACGCAGTTGGAACAACATTTTCGACGGACATGATATGATTTACGTGAGTTTACATGAGAAAGAATACCAAGAAAGAAGAATAACAACAACATTGTAAAGCCATCGACATACGGTTTAAGGACTATTTACTGCGCTATGTGTGGAGTATGCGGAGAAAAATAACGTTTACGTTCAGGAGAACTTGAAACAAATAATACAAATGGCTATGCAGGAATACCCAAACCTCGATGACACGCAAAAGATGGCCATGTATAATGACGTGAAACCTTATATCGTCACACTGTTACATTAAATTCTCACATTTCAGAAGAAGGGTTTACGCAAAACAAACAAGCACTAGCCAGGTTTCCCGTGTTGAAAAGAATGATGGATCTTGACTACAGAATAGCCGTCAGTATTCCGCAAAGGAATTTACAAGTCACCGAAAAGCGTTTACAAGGCTGTGACTATGTAGTTGATGAAACGCGTGCCGGAACGTCTATGCAAGCCTTATTGAACGTCGATAAAACATTGACGTTTAAGGTGACGAATCGTGACGAATAAATTCTTAAGTTTACAAACCATCCTCGTGTATTGCACGTGTTATTGGGATTCGAAGAGTATATCTCGAACGAGTTTATTCACGGTACAATGAAAGGTTAATAACCTATTGATTTATCACCGATTTTGCTTCGTTGTGGGTGAATACAGATACTCGTATTATCAATTATTAAATGATGAGCAATACATCTACATCTTACCCCGTAATGAACTTTTAGTCTTTGGCAGGGGGTACAAACCTTTTCATCCTATTTACTTGGTGATTTTTAGCTAATGAAATCCAAATTTTATGTTCCAACATTTCCGATACGCTGTCTAATCTATCATAACGACCCAATACAAACCTTTCTGCCTTGCGCTGTACCTCTTCAATGTAGTTTATTACACCTACTTGGTGATGTTCCCAAACACAACTACAGTATTATAATATTCGTAATACTAACGCATTGCACACGATTTTCTTAACTTTTAAAGAACTTTGCCTTTAAGTCCTTTGAACAAATATCAAATTTCGTAACGATTTTCCTACAATATAGTTAACGTGTGAATTCTATGACAGTTCCTCGCCCAGTAATACTCCTAAATACTTGTATTCATTAACTACGCATTATGTTGTACCACCAAGTTTATAATTGTTCTGAATTTTCTGCCGACCCTCTGTAATACGCATAACCGAGCATTTATTAGGATTTAGTTTTAACTGCCATAAATTACACCACTGCTCAACAGAGTTCAGAGATTCTTGTAATTCTTCACCATTTTATGTACTATTTATTTCCCTATATATGACTGTATCGTCTGCAAATAATTGAATAGGGGGCCGGATGTTCACAAGTAGATCCTTAATGTAAAGTAAAATAGCAATGGAACTCCTGACGTGACATGGATCCAGTTAGATGTGACCCCATCAATTATTACACGCTGTGATCGATTGTAAAGAAAGGATTGAATTATATATTTTATAAGCCTCTAGCTTGTGTAACAGCCGTAAGTGAGGTACAATGTAAATGCTTTACTGAAATCCAAGATACATCTACTTGTTTTCCACTGTCTAAAATTTTGGGTAGTCTTGCACTAGTAAAAGTAACTGAGTTTCACAACATAAACTCGTATGGAATCCATGATTTTCCCTGAGCGTCTAAATATTTCATTATATTGCTGCTAATGATTGTGAGAGGCTAATGACCCGTGGCAGTCCTTTATGACCTAGAGTAAAATTTGACCCTATTTTGACCCGATGGTCAAATTTGACCCTAGTACCTAACCTACACTAAACTAACCTGACCCTATGATAAAATATGACTCTAGTACCTAACGTAACTTAACCTGACCCTGTGGTCAAATTTAACCCTAGTACCTAACCTAACCTACCTAACATAACCTAACCTGACCCTATGGTCAATCTGAAGGCTGTGAACTTTAGTGGCTTACCTAACTTAACCTAACCTAGAACTCGTGCTTTACTCAGGGAATTTTATTCCGTGGCCTTTGATCTAACCTATCCTAACCTAACCTATGGTCAAATTTGATTCCTTGAACCTTAACTTAACTGTGAATCTTGAACATTATATTTCATTATTGAACTTGAGTATTGTTTGGATCATATATATGTATTTTGAAACAAAATGGGCTTACAGAATTATATACATTTTTGTTATGATGTGTGATAAAGTCGTTGTTAGCTCAAACATATGCGTGTATAGTTACACATGCATATATTTGAATTGACCTCGACTTCAGATTGTCGGCATTTTCAAAGTGTTAATGTTTACCTTATCATACGGTGTGGTAAAAGCCGTTGTTAATGCAAACCAAATCTGTTTGTAATGATATAGACTTAAAAGATGTGAGTCATGAATATAAGACCATTTTAAAGTGGCGTCAAATTAGTTCCACACTTAAGAAAATCACAAGGTACACTTAAATAGGGAGAGGTAAACGAGTGATACATGCAATTGTTTCGATTTAGAAAATACATGAATTTTATTTTTCTAATACCTGGGCATCTTGAATCGCCTGTTCGTCAGATATACACCTTTCAANAGTCTGCGTTAAATGTTGAATTGTACATGGTAGACATGGCAGTCTGCTGATCACAAATGAATTGAATGTGGTCAATAATAATTTACTTCCTTTGCACAGCGTCACGATGTCGTCTCTGATGAATGTAACAGCTTCCTCACCATCGTTGCATCGTAATGCGGGCCACACACCAGTACCGTAGAGTAAATAATGAAAACCGAGATCACTTTCGTGTTTTTCATAATTTTTAACACTATTTCACTTTCGAAGGATTGTCCGTAATTTGAAAAACCACTGTAATAATCGATATTTAATTTAACACTGTCTAGTTTTTGGGCAAAAGCTCGAAATTCACTGGCACTGAGTATGATGCTGTTGTACTCGTGGTCGAATCCCGCCTTCGTCCAGAACCTGATTTGAGGAGCTTCGCACTGAAGAGTTGCTATAACGTTACCACCACTGGGTAAACTCCACCTATTGAATACTGCAGTACATTTGTAAGATTTCTGGGCGTCACTAGCAGGTTCCTCTTCAGTCAGAAGAAAGTATAAGCTTCTTCTTCTTTAGATCACCCACAACTGTAGCCTTGACTCGCTTTACGGCAGACGGTTGAACACTTGAAGGCGTTGATGCAATCTTCCTCTTCTTAAAATCATCAGAAAAAATTGTAGGCATGGAGTGCTTCATGGTACACGTCTGAAGGGTTAACTGCTCAACGGCCAACTGCTGAAATGTAGAGAAGAAAAGCTGTTTTGTAAAGGAACATTTCGATATAAGATATGAAAAGATGAACAATGATACACTCACCGTGATGATGAATTCAGAGACCTAGTTTTATGCATTTCCTCAACGCGCAATGCTCGTTGTTGACATGCACCGAAAAGAAACAGGCGCAGGCCCGATGACTCATAATAGATGATGTTGGACATTTCAATGACCGATCGCTGCGATAAAGATTCCAAAAGATGGCATTTTTCTATGCCTTTCGAGTAGATGGCTGTAGTATTCCTCTTAAGTTCTTGCACTTGACTATGAATCGCGTAAAACGATAATACAGTTTCGTTTCATCCAATGTGATGTAGATATTTGTTTATCCAGGAATTGACTTCTTGAATGTTCTTTGGCAGGCTACTGAATGTATATGGCGGTTCAAACGTGTAGGCTTGAAATTGAAATGTGTCGATATTGTATGCAGCGAGCTCCTTTATAATGTACACGTTGTTAAAGTCAACGTAGCACTCTGCCTCTAGTACGATCACCATGGCGGAACTATAGCTAGAAGCATCTGATCCTTTCCGTTAAAGAAATGCAGCACTGACAAGGCTTCTTCTTAACTGTATGTTCGATAAGATCCAAGGTTCCATAGATTTATTTGAACAAGGTAAATACGAAGGTGTCGTTGTTTGATGGTTCTCGATTGAAGGCCTGAAGATGTGTTGCGAGTGACTGTCCTCTGGCACTAAACGATAACCACGTTATGCAGACATGGTCGCATAATTTGAAATCGATGCTCTGAAGTTGCACTTCGTTGAAAATCCAAGGTCCTCCGGTTTTTTATAGAAAGACGATGCGCTCGTGAAGAAACGGTTCTTCACCATAGCTGTCGAAGTATTGCAGTTTTGTTTTCTTAGCATAGATGGCTACCCAGTGACTTCCGGGTAGATGACTGGCGTCGGTGTTGATGATGATAGCAAAAGGTTTGCTCGGGTGAGACGGCAGAATGTCCAAGGCATACACTCCATGTGAAATTTTTACTAATGCTGGGTCCTTAGCCATGATATATTTGAGTTGATATATATTCATGTTTATTCGCTGTTGTAGTCCAAGGCGACGTTGCGTTGTTTAATGATTTGCAGTAGACTTTCGAATTCGGCATAGATGATGGCGTTAATGATCTCTTCAAAGGCATTCGTAAATGTTACTTCTAGATTAAACTTCCCTGGCACACAATGTTCCAATGGGTTACAGCGCTTGCTTCCAAGTCTGGAGTGAGGTCAAAGGCAAAGAGGCAGTAATATTTAACGTAGTACTCGCGGGAAATATCGTTTCATGTATCCTGCTAATAGATTCCCGTGCCAGAAAAGAGCGTATAATAACTTTGCACGTAGAGATTCGCATCTGTGGAAGTTGGTTGCAGTGCCCTCGAAGGAAGTTGTTCGCCGTCCAGATAGAAAAGAGAGATAACGTATAAGCATATGTTTAAACTCGTAGAAATTCTTGGTCACATCTCAGTTAAAGGCTTTGTTGCTGACAAATCCTATGACGATACGTTTTGGCATTTGTCCCAGGAAGATATTGTCTAACATTTTACTCTGAATACCGATGGGCATCGTGATAACTTTGGTTTCCACATGGGTGAGAGGATACTTGACAGTTGTCTTATTGAGCCTTAGGGTTAATGCGCACCTTTGATACCATGAGTGAAGCATCCAGTAGTTGTATGGTGTAGTTGTCTGTCTGTGCCATGGGCGAAAACGCATTGCGTGTTCATACCATCTTGATGTGCCGTTCCACTTCGTTGATGAGAAAACGAGACATATTGAAAAAAATCGCAATTAAGTTCTCCGAGGAGATCGACTTTTTGAATCCTTAGTTAAATTCATCGGGTGTATGCTTCTACCATAAACCCAAAGTGAGATGACTTTTCTTGGCAACGGGTCCGTAATTAAGCAAAGTTTCGATATAAGCTCTGTAAGGATACGTGTTGGAAGCCGAAGAGACGAGTTTCTGGTTGAGATGAATGTCCACGTGTTGAAAAAGCGAGTGAAGCCAACCAAGTATCCGTCTCCTTGGCCTGGTACGACGAATTCGATGGGTCCGTTATCGGTGAGAGATGCAAGAGGTTTGTAGTGAATCCATTGTTGTCTGCGTTGGAGGTAGAGAATACAAGTCCATTTCTGATTTACTGGCTTCCGATGAATGTATGTGTATGAAGGCCATATTTAATTGAAGATATCAACAATATTCTTTCTCCTCTTGCTGGTGGCGATAGCCGAAGATTGTCATTTTCTCTTGAGCTATTTTCCTTTGATGAGACGTCTCCTGTTACTGCTGCAGTTGACTGTTGAAGACTAACGTTTTCTCTTGATGATGACATGGGGTTTTAGGGCACGTCGACGGCCAAGGTCATTAGTGCCCATCCGTGTATTTACTTTTTCAGTATTCCAGATCCAGACCTGGTTATAAAAATTTACATCTTGCAAGAATCTTAGCACTGTGTCCAACTCAATGCTGTAATCAGCAATTATTTCTGATAGTGTTCGTTTTAGGTCGTGGTGTCTACGGATGGCCATTAATATGGGACATTCTATCAGAATATGGTGTACACACAGAGTCCTGTTACAGTGTGGGCACCATGGGTGTTCCTCCTTTTTAAGCTTATGTTCATGTGTAGCAGCCGTATGTGCTATGCGTATTCGTGCTATAACTATCTCTTCTCGTCGATGTCTTCGAGATGATGATCTCCAAGGCTTGGGTGTGTCTTTTATTATCCTTAGTTTATTGAACTGCAGTTCTTTCCATTCATGGTGCCATACGTTTATGATTTGTTGCCTTATGTATGTACTGATGTCCGTTGCTATGGCTCTACGGATAATAGTTCCATCCCCGTTAGCTGCATCTTTGGCCAGGGTGTCCACGAACTCATTTCCGGCAATTCCTACATGTCCTGGGACCCAAAGAAATCTCACGTCGATATCTCTTGAGTATGCGGAAGCTAATAGGCTATGTATTCGTTCTAAAAGAGGGAGCTCGGAGTAGATGTCTTGGAGTGCCTGTTTTGAACTTAGGCTGTCTGTACAGATTAGTAGACAGATTTGTTGACTGTTAATGGCATGTATAATTGCACGATATATGGCATATAGTTTGCGGCCTGGCTAATTGCCGTAGCGGCAAAAGATGAAAATAAATTGCAAGGTCTCGCAACCTACCCAAACTCGACCCACTAAATGGGTCAGTCCTCACCCGTGAAGGTTCTTCCGGCTAGCTCAGTAACACAGAATAACCCTCACGAGGAGNTCTGAGTCACACGGATACACGTTGTTGAGAAACGGATAGCGTATTACACGTATACACGTTTATTCGTGTACACGGATAATCAGGAGCAGTACTCTGTACCCAGCGTATTTGACGTTCGCGGGAGCGCAAGGAGACAACGTGGTGACATTTCTAAGGGAAGTAGAGACGAACTACTGGCAAATGAGAGTGCCCATACAGATTTCGTATTTCTCAAAATTGTTGAAAGGTGAAGCAAGAAATTCGTATCTGTACATACAAGGAATTGTAAGCACATACTATACTCATACCTTAAGGAGCTGATGCTATCTCAATTCAGAGGGTCGACGAACGAAATACAACAAAAAAAGTTCTCAGCGAGGCAATGACCTGGCCAGAGTTTTACAGAGTTTTGTGGAACATTGGCAAATTGGAATGTGATGTTGGA
>KZ869506.1:20046-49371 GCA_003456935.1 Machilis hrabei | reverse complement strand
TCACCGCCATTTTGTTAAAAACTATTGGCCATCTAGTAAAATGGCTGCACCCTGTGACAACTATAGATGTGTACTACATGTCCTCCGAGTTTCAATAGAATCGGTGATGACCACCTGACAACCTCCCCTTGTGAGATGGAAGTCAATATTTGCAATATTTTGTTAAACAAAATTAAACTTTTAGTACCAACAATTGAAATCTTGCTATAGTTTATATGTATTACGTTACAGGCTTATAAATCGAATAAATTCACAGGATTTGAACCAGTGAAGACTGATTAAATCATCACACTCAAGCACACTACTAAATGTTTAAATACTTTTGATGCAAAAATTAACCGTTAACGACGAATGCTTTCTGAAATATCACTCATGCTGATAATAAAACCTTTTGATTTGAACCCCATTACTTAGGATGTAAGTCAAAAACTGTGCATTGGTTTACTCAACATTTGCAGTCTTTGGCAAAAGTCAATAATTTACCACTAATACTTTATAATACCTAGCTACGTTTCGTGTTACCCATTTCACATATTTCAAACTCGATAAATTACTCGTGGATTCGAACCCATGACAATTAAAATCATTAGACTCAATTATACTACTCAAAATATAAAAACGTGTATTTCAAATGTCAGTCTNCTAAAACGAACATTTCCTGAGGTATCGGTCTTTCCGATAAATCGAATAAAAGCTTCTGGATTTCAACCCGTGAATGAGCAATAACAATAATGAAAAATAGATTGATCTATTCAATATTTGCCAACTTTTAGTAAAAGATTAGGTTTCTGTGATGAACAGGATTTCACATTATTTTAGTCATAAATTGATACATGCCATATTTAAACAAAAGAAAAATAAATTTTGAAATCATAGCTTCATCTCTACATCTCACCAGTTACTATTTTTGTTTACTTTCACTTTAGAATATAAATTTTGAATATATTGTAATATTTGTAGATACATTTTCCTCACACAATTAACCAACACACATCTTATGCGTTTGGTTGTTTTTCAAATTTATTTCGTTATGCTCCAAAAACACATGAATATAATACATTGCTTTCAGAACCCAGTGTTTTCTTTTAAATAACATAAAATAATTCATGAAATATTCATGAGTGACTCCTCTGTTCCCATACATAATTATGAGAATACAAATGTTTCATGAATTTTGTGTTTGTGGTGATACATTTTTATTCCAACCATTAAACACAGAATTTTATGAGATAGAACTTTACATGTTGTCTGGCGTCAGGAATTATGAATACAATACTACATTTTGTAGACATAATTTGTATTTGGTGCTATATATATTGCAAGTAAGAATTAAGTTTTAAGAAAATTCAACACGCCCCGAAATATGGGACTCATAGTTTTTATAAGAAATCTATTCAGTTATTTACATTGAGGATGATCGGGAAATTGGAATCACAATTTCCATTCATAATACTCCGATAAAACAAAATAAAGACAATTAAAAACAAAAAAATTAAATGATCTCCAAAATACAATTGCAATTTTTAACTCAAGTATATGTATGCATATGTATACACAAAATATACACATAGTCAATCATAACTTGAACTACAATCTATTTCGTTCAAACAATAGTTCTTAAATGGCTCGCTTGAACAAAACTTGATTTTACACTTTAATTATTAGAAACCCACGCTAGAAATGACATATAACAAATAAGGGAAGGGAATGTATAACAAACATATTTTATCTAAAATAGTAGCATGTTAAATTCCCGAACAAATTGTCCCAGTTTAATTCGCATGCAGAACACTTGTTTTATATGTTGAGATATTTTAGTTTCTTTCCATGTCTTCTTGGGTTTCTGTGTGTTAATTTTTGTGTTTTATGTATATTAATTTAAATAAATATATCATTAAGAGAACATAAATGTATAAAGAATATATTTATACACTGTTGCGTAAGGATTACATTTTAAAGAATTAGTAACTATTTTCTGACATTTTGACAAGCTTTCGGTAATTTTTTTCCGAAACAAGGTATCAAATCAAATTTTTCTAGAGTAATTTTCGGTGTAAAAAATTAATTTCTTGAAATTGTATTATGTGTAATATTTTGTGTATTAAGCAAACAACAGTTTATCCAGTATAATACAAACTTATAAAGTATGCATTCATTGGTGAAATCTATATTAACAAAAATTCAGTTCCAAATTTTAATAATCGATATGTATAAGACTTTTCATCATATTTTGCAGTTAAACGCCAAATGGACTTCAAGGCTTATGTGAAAAGGAAATTACAATTAATAAATTGTTTTTACTGCTTTTACGAGTTTCCTATTTTGGTATTTAATTATCAGGTTGTTTTTAACACAGCGATAAGCATATACCATTAACGCTAAATTGCCAATAGTTTCAGCATTAAGTCAGTAGTTGTGATGCAGACAAGCAAAAACGTGTAATCAGACGAAAGAAAATGTGTTTCACTTAGGATGTATATCGTAACACACGGTCTGTAATCAAGCTCGAATTATGCACTTCCAGCTCATTTTCAACTAATTATTTCACAGCTTAAATGCTAGACGTGTTTCTTTTTTAAGTTATCAAGGCTAATTTTATATTGCCTTTAATTGAGAGATCGGTTCCCATTGGCAGCTGCATTTCAATTTTGCAAGTGAAGAGTTTAAAACACATTAATTTAATTTCTTAACTACGTTTAATTTCTTGGTTGCACCCTATCGTAGCTGGGGCTTTTCAAGTCAAATCAGCACTAAATTTGACATAACTTTTCAGAGTTTTATGAAAATCGTTCATTTTCACTCGAAATTTTAGTCCTGTAAAAGAGTTCTTCAGAAAAAAAAAGATGTGTTGCTCAGTTTTCAGGTTTTTTCAAAATGGTGTTTTTGCGTGCATTGTTATTTTCTTTTTGATTTGTTTCGGTCCGTATACAACTTAGAAACACGTTTTGTGGGTGTTTTTGAAAGCTCTAGCTACGTAGACTAAAGTCAATCATGTTAGTATTTTCTGTTTACTTTAAAATAAGGTCTTCTTTTAAACACAAATCACTGGAAAGAGAGAGGGAGGGGAATTATGTTATCCTAGTTTTCCTTTCAATGAAATAATACATTGATATCGTTTCTGGAACTTGACTATTCCGCGTGTACTATACTACCACGTTTTTACGAATGACATCAGGGCTAGTGCACGCAAGAAGAACATTTTTCTGAATGTGAAGTAGAAGAAACAATTTTAAAAAAATGTAAATGAAAATCATATTTAGAGCTAAAAATTTTTAAATCCTGACTATTTAACAAAATTGTTAAAAACTGATCAAAATTTGTATAACAAACTTGTAAACATTAAATATGTTTGTAAGTCATATAAAGTACATATCGATATATAACAAAAAGAAAATAACAGTGCCCGCATAAATGTAATTTTGAAAAATCCCGAAACTCAGCGACATAAACCTTCGAGCAAAAACAAACAATCCTACCAATTTTGAAATATATCTGAGAGGCCATGTCAAATCGAGTGCTGATTTGAGGTGGAATAGCCCGTCTTTCATTATTTTTATTGCCATCAAAGATTAAGAAAGAGTCTTTTATGTTCACACACAGGATAATATTGTCAAGGGGAGAAGGACTGCTCTATAGATGAGTATACCGGGCTTTCCAATATGTTGCGAAATTTGTGCTTGGGACGTTACATCCATATTGAAATAAAATAAAAACACCATCAAAAGTTATGTTAAAATCAATTAAACACTTTCAAACTACAAATGTGTAGAGCTGAAAATTTGAAATAAAATCGACATGACTTGCATGGATTGGTAGCTACAACGCAATGCAATTCTCTAAAAATGTTTTTTTGTAGAAGTATACAGTCTTCATAGATCAAAGTATTTGTCATTGTTTATTAATTTTGCTCAAATGGGGTGTTTGAAGTAACAACAAAAGACAGNGCACATCCAGGTTTCTGTGCGGTGTTATTTTCTTTAGTTTTATTAATCTTAGATAATTTTACACGTTTTCCACATGTGAGCTACAGCTAAACTCAAACAAACACCCATACTTTGTTTCACTTCCACGTTATATGTTTTCTTGATTCTCACGTGTGGTAATTGAATTTAGAACGGGAACCTAATCGTAAAACGTGTGTGTTATATTAGACGGTCAAAATGTCAACAACTAATTTACCGATAGGTAAAACAAGATACTGTCAGTCAACGCATATGATTTACACAGCACACGTGACTGACGTAAATTTTGGGACTATAGACCTGCAATATTTTAGTGAAACTCGCGTGGAATTGCACTATATTTACACGAAGTCGTTACAAAATATTGTTTCCAGAATTTTTGAAACATGGCAAATATATCTTCAAAAGATGTCAACATATTGACTGAAATTGATAAGTGCTGCTACTCGTAGACTAAAAAATTACATCCATTTNATACATANATACGACAACTAGCAATCCTTTTAACAACCTAAACTGTGTACATTTTATTTTGAATACGTGTATATATATAAGGAAAAATAATTAAGTTTATAGATTAATTTTTAAAAAGCTTATTAATAAAACCCAAAATCTTTGCACAATCTACATTCAACAACCGATGACAGTTTGATCCACAAACCAAAAACTGCTTGAAACAAACAGAAAATGCCAAAAATAAAATAATTCTGTTTTGCATGAAAAAATACAGCTGTGGACGATTTGGTAGGTAATTATTCTCTAATAAGCATTTTTAACGGTAAATTAAAAAAAACTGCAAGGTTTCTCCTTGAAAAAAAAAATGTGTTTGTTAGTCTAGTTTTTCTTCTCATTTGAAGATGATGTACTGTTTCATGCAACGTTGCAATATCTCGGCTCATTTGGAATGATCTGTAATTTAATGTAACATTCATGATCTAATTAGGTATGGTATACCATTTTCACATAATCATCAAAGCCTAAGTGTTAATTGAACCCAGTAACTGTTGATTATGATCCCGGCATGTTGGCCACTAACCCAGGCAGAGACTTTTATTTTGTACTGATGGTTCAGTAATTTAAATAAAACACCAAAATGACTAAATACTTGAAATAAAACAATAAACAAATAATACAAAATACTTAACTACCGTTTAAAGATTTAAGAATTAGACAAAANGTATAGTACATATCCAGATAACTACTAAATGACATATGAATTCGTTTTTGCCTCAAAATTATTTTTACCTTCATGTTTTTGCCAATCATTTATCAGTAAAAAAGAAAACTGGTATGAGCTAACAATCTCCTAANAAAGATGTGCCCAAAATGCTAAATATATATCATTACCATCAATACAAATGAATACTAATCTATTTACTTTAATAGGTGTATTACAAAAATATCTGAGACCAAGCAATGTTGACACTTCCATAATGAACAAAACATAATTATGCTTCTAAGTTAGTCGAGTGGTTTTATCTTTGTTTGTGTAATAGATAACATGCTCTGTATCGGTAGGTTAAGAGTTTGAATCCTAACTAACGTATGGATTTTTGTGATTTCCCTATGTGTGTGTGTGTAGTTGTTGGTCAAGGTTGAATAAAAAAATATAAATGAATCGGAACAAAACCTAAGTCTTGAATATAAACCCGAATAAACGATTAGCCAAGATTTCAACACAAACTAGATAGTGATTTATACATGTTTCAAGTGAAATTTCCAGTAGATATTAACATGATTATGCTATGTTTACATTTATTAAATATAAACTGAACCCTTAACATTGAAATTTCAATTGAACCTATTTACAAACAATATTTTGTGTCACTGACGTTGTATCTCTGATGTTATATAAGTAAAATAAAAAATGAAAATGTTTATAAAAAAGTGATTAATTTATTAATATGTATCAANATGTGACGAACTGTAGCGTGTATTTTCCTCGTTGTGACGAAGGTTTAATTTTTAAAAATTAATTGTAACGCAAAATATGTATTATTTTGTTTAAATAATCTTGTGTAACAAGATCTTTTCTCATAAAACTTGAACTGGTTAAAAATGACTTAAATTGTAATTGTATATGGGGTATTACGTTTCACCGACATCACATGGTTCATGTCCAGAAGATTAACAGTGCTTAGTGCTAATTTTGATCTATGGAGATGGATGGGCATCACAAACATTGAGGTGAAGGACGTTTACAACACCCAGCCATGTTTGGGCTCGAACCTACGACTTTGGTGCGGGAGCTGGTTGATTAATAAACTCCTCTACCACGGTCTACAACAAATTTAAATTTAAATAAACAAATGTGGTTACTCAGAACAATTATCCTGTGAAACCCAAAACTATCCTATATAAACTGTTGTTTTTAAGCGACGATGGTGATATTAGATGACGACATTTAACGTCGCTACATATTGATAACTTAAGACTCAGCATTACTAAGCTCCGAAACTAGGTAAAATTATTTCGAGTGTATTCACAAACATTTTTTTTTAGTTAGTTCTGATTAAAGTAAGGTGAAATCGGTTAAACAAACAGGACATAACATACCTTGTACCACATAACAGTTATAATTAAATCATTGAAGTCAATACTATATTGATAGGAAATTGATTACCACAGAATACGGTTAGGAGTCAATTTCCTATTAATAGAAACTTGACTTTATCAATTTAACATATAACTGTTATGTGGTACAAGGTATTTTCTGTCGGGTTCTTTAGCCAATTTCACCTTACTTTAACCAGAACTAACTAAATAAAGTTTTTGTGATTGCACTCGAAACAATTGTATCTAGTTTCGGAGCTTAGCAATGCTAACTCTTAATACTTCAACAGAAACATATTTTTTTTTATCTTAATATTTTGTAATGCTCCCACGTGCCTACCTATGCTTATTTGTTCTTTCCTTTTATTTGATGACAAAAAAAGTAATTATTACTAAACAATCGCTAACTCTCACATGCCACTCATTGACCTAATTTACTAATTACTTTATGTTGCCGTTGGCAATCGACGTGTCTGCCTGAAAAGCAGAGGTTGTCAGTTGCTTACTCAGCTACTGTCCAATGAACGACATGAGAGACTGATAAACAAATTAGGAGTTTTAACTGTTAATTAGATGAGTCATTAATAATATACGCCTCTACACAAACTTAATTAAATGTTTCAGTTGATATTTCATTTCATTTTTTTAAGCTGGCTGCGGTATGACGTTAATGTATTTCTATATAATTTACAAACCTGGCCTTGGTGTTCTTAGATTGTGCTTTGAGACTGAAATTTCAGTTATGCTTTCTTAATTGAATTGTTTCAGTTAATACAGAGTGAGTTAAATANTACATGATAATATGAAACAATACCTTTTGCATCATAAAATGAAATATACTATATACAAGATGTAACTGGATATTAAATGTCTTTTTCACTACGTAATGAAAAAGAAACCTTGTATAGAGATCACCTATATCCTTCCATTTGTTCCCTATTTCAGAACCTACATTTTTATTATTTTTTTTACAACACCACTTGAAGTATATTACTAATAATTATGCCGCAACTGTACCTTTTCGCCCACGTATTTGAATATTTTCAAGCAGTTTTTCACAATGTCAGCTTTTGTGAAAACTTACACGAGCCCCTAAACTCTTTTAATGATTTAAAGTAAACTTCTTGTGAGATACACTTAATAAAAAGTATGTAAAAAACCAGCGATAGACAGTCATAATTAGATTTCTTCTAAATACTCATTTTTGTGATGATCGCAAATGTAATTAGTAATAAGTAACATATCTAAATATTAATTAAACATTTATTCAGTACTTATTGACATACGTAATTACCAATTACAAATGTATTTAGTAGTTATTAACATACGTAATTACTAATTACAAATGTTTTAGTAATTATTTATGTACATAATTACTAATTACAAATGAATTTAGTAATTATTGATATATCTAATTACTAAATTCAATTGTAATTAGTAATTATTGATGTACCCAAATACTAATTGCATATGTATTTAGTAAATATTGACATGTCTAATTACTAATTACAATTGTAATTTGTAATTATTGNCGCATCTAAATACTAATGTATTAAGTAATTATTGACTTCTGTAAATACTAATTACAATTGTTTTACTTATTAATGACATGTGTAAATACTAATGAGAAATATTTTCAGTAATTACTGACACATCTAAATACTATTACTATTCAGCATTTACTGAAAACATTTCACATTGGTATTTAAACATGTCCTTAATAAGTAATTTCAACTGTAATTAGTGTTTACATATGTCAAAAATTACTAAATAGATTTGTAATTAGTATTTAGGTACATCAATAAATACAAATTACAATGGTATTTAGTACTTAGACATGGCAATAATTACTAAATAAATTTGTAATTAGTATTTAGGTACATCAATAATTACTATTTACAATTGTATTTAGTAATTAGACATATAAATAATTACGAAATTAATTTGTAATTAGTAATTATGTGTAAAAATAATTACTAAATACATTTGTAATTAGTAATTACGTATGTCAATAATTACAAATACATTTGTAATTGGTTATTNCGTATGTCAATAATTATTAATTACATTTGTAATTAGCAATTAGGTATATCAATAAATACTAATTACAATTGCAGATGCTACTTAGTAATTAGCTAAATACAAACTGCCCCATTTCTGTCAAAAATGTGTGTTTCTGTCACTTCGCTAATTTTTCGATCATCCTTTACCATGGCAGATTTTGATGGAATTTCAATGCTTTAGAAATGTACGACCAATTCCCATCTAATCGTTGTTTGTATAAAGCATATACAATTCCTCTTCCGATATTGTAGTCTAGCTTTTCCCTGCTAGAAGTGTTGCAGGCACGTAAATTTCGAAAGGTACACATTTTTAGTTTGTGAAAGTCTCCACTAACAATATTTCTTAACACGTAAGCTTTGCCTATAGGAAAAAAAAGAAACTTGCAATACTAGGAAAAATAGCTCAAAATAAAGACCATATAAAATCTGTTTACAGCAATATGTGGAGTGCATTTGTTAATAATTCGATGAGCACTGTCTATCCGATTGTGAACGAATTTGTGGATCAGCTTGAAACTCAGTTGTTCGGGCCACGTTCTTAATCAGATTAATAGATTTACCCCTTAGTTCTTTAGCGTGACTTATTCTTATACTCCGTTTAAAAATGATTTACAGACTTGAATAGACAAGTGAACAAGATTTGGACGTCGCAAACTATTGCCAAAAATATTGATCCACAAATACAATTATAAGGTGCTAATTGCCCTTAAAGCAGTTTGAGGGATTTGAAAGATGCGAGTGATCAACTTGTCTGAATATCTTTATTTATAGTTTCACAAGTGCTTAACGCATTGCGCTAAAAAAAAGCAGACTAATAGCGAACTTTTCGTCGACTGAATATATAACAATTTGCAGTAGTCTAATGACAACACCATAACTCTGTATCCTTAATTTTAAATTTATAGGCTATCTGTGCGAGTATCTAGCCTTAAAACATATTTTCAAATAAATTAAGTACGCTAGTTTTATTTTCAACCATGAAAAGTAGAGAATACCGAAAATTTAAGATACAAATTCGTAGATAAACGTTCTGTTAACTGGGTTTAGTGACGCTTTCGTTTCAAGTCAACAGAGTAAACGCTCAACACAAGCTATCACTTCAATTCGAAAGCCTTTATTTTAGTTGAGGCCTCCTGAGTTGATTAATGTAAGGAAGTTAAACAAGTCGTCCNAAACTAAAAGCACTACGAATTTGCTACGTTTCCACGGAGAATTTGTGTATATTTTGGCATGTACAGTACCAGCATCAATTCTGTCATATCCAAACCAAAAAGCGTAGCGCGAAATTCCGTTTCGCTTAAAACGCAAAATTTCGTTCACTTACCAAGCTACGAAAAATTAAATTCGCTACGTCTTTCAGGCAAAGCCTGAAAGACGTATTAGCGAATTTAATTTTTCGTAGCTTGGTAAGTGAACGAAATTTTGCGTTTTAAGCGAAACGAAATTTCGCGCTACGCTTCGTTTGAATATGACAGAATCAATGCTGGTAGTGTATGTTTAATTGAAATACACCTCCTGATTGGTACCCTGAATTTAATTACGTTATAATAATTTGTTTTGTATCAGTATGACGAACCATAACGAGCATTTTGGCAATATTTGACCTCTCACAACTTCCGTGTTGCCTATGACCCCTAAAACTAGTCAAGATAAATAATTGTTTGTACATTATTTATTTTATTGCTTCAAACATATTTTGTTGAACAGCTGTTTTAGTTGACTATCCTTATTATGAGGTTTAACTATATATAAAGAAAAAATATATATAGTTAAACCTCATAATAAGGATAACGCATCGACTCAAAGTGCCACCTCGTAATCGTATTTTCGTCTCGTTGACGTTACATTATCGAAAAAACAGTTGAAAAGAAATACAACCTTCCTCTCGTGCTGAAAATGAGCGAACAAATTTTCACCTATCTTATGTCTGACTTAGAACTAAATACTAGGCCAAATTTTCAAATGTAAAATCAAAATATGTGTGCATTAGTGACGATAACTAATGCACGGATGATTCGAGTGTCACGAAACTGAAGATTAAAATTAATTGTCATAATTAAAAGAAGTGGTAAAAGTATATTCCTTAAAGAGGAACGACATTTGGGTTATCGAGATTTACTATAACGCTGAATTCCAAAATTATGTCAGATTCATTCTTATTTTCTCATACAATCAGCAAACAGGGTAAAGGTATTTTCAAAATATAAATAAAATTTGTAAAAAATATATATATTTTCAAATTTTGGTGGCGCAAAACTAAAGCAAATGAAAATGTATTTAGTATAAGTTCTTGAAAGTAAACAAAAATGTTTCCCAAACAAAGCAGTAGCGGCATATTTAAATAAAATTACGCAAAGTTATGCTGCTTTTTCACACGTAAAACAAAGTTACAAAACAACGCTTTATGGCTTAATAATGCAAACCAATGTTATTACAAATACAGGGTGATTCAGAAATACCTTTACAAACTTTGGGAGTATATTCCTCACACCTAGACAAGAAAAAATGTGATATTAACATATGTCCGTAAATACCTGGTTTATAAGTTATAATCGAAAGATGATATTCTACGTAATAATAACAGGTTTAATTTTTACTTCAAACAGATGTCACATTTTATTTCAAATTGACAGAATACATGATTTACGGTTACTGTGACACATAACTAGTATCTTATGTTCAATTGTTGGCTACTCATTAAGAAACACAAAAAGTCCTATGAACATATGTNCNGAAATGCACACACGGAGAAAAACGGCTAGTTGCACCAACCAGCTTGCAGGGTTGATTTTGGTTTTACCCAGTAGCTGGTTGAGACAACCATGCGATTGGACAGTGTGACCATTTGGTACGTTATTGGAACTGACTGCACATTTGACTACCCCACTGAGATGGTTGTCCCAACCAGCTACTGGGTAAAACCAAAATCAACCCTGCAGCTGGTTGGTGCAACTAGCTATTTTTTTCCGTGCAGGTTCCGAGATACACGGTAGCCGATTTAAACGACCCCAGCGTAATTACTGGAAAAAAATACATAAGAATGTATATACACTGTACTGTGGGTTGCATTCTTATATCAATTTTTCCAGTAATTACGCTGTGGTCGTTTTAAATTGGCAACCGTGTATATCGGAACTTGTGCATTTCCAAACCTATGTTCATAGGGCTTTTTATGTTCCCTAATGAGTAGATAACAATTGAACTGAAGATACATTACATTAGTCATGTGTCAACCGTAAATGTATTCTGTCAAATAATAAAATATAATAAAACGTGACATCTGTTTGAAGTAAAAATTACATCTATGTTTATTTCGTAGAAAATCATCCTTCGATTATAACTTATAAACCACACATTTCCGACATATATTTATATCACATTTTTTCTTGTCTAGGTGATGGGAATGAACTCTTAAAGTTTGTTCACGAATTTCTGAATCACCCGTATAAGACATTTTGTATTAAAATGTTGTTATCAAGTAGATTGATATATTTCAATTATTTATGTTTATATTTTCTCGTTTACTCTAAAAAATATGTGAAATTGTAATTAAAGGACGGAAAGATTTTCTCGTGTTGAAGATGTTCTATGAAGTTCTACAAAAAAAGGGCTAAACAATTATTCGAATTCAAACACTGTTGCCTAAACATAATTTAAATATGTCTTCGAAAGATTATGAACGTTTACTCTTGACGGATCTGTTTTCAATCCAACTTCGATCTGAACTTCGAGGTGGGGAAAAATTGTATTACCAAAGCTGAGATAATATATTGATTTTAGAGACAGATGAAAATATTATATATGTGTATATATACGTGTCTTAAAACTCAATATGAAGATCTGTATATATAAGACTGAATGTGTTTATACAGGGTGTTTCACAACTTATCTGACAAATTGTAACCACATATGTACTGTTACCTAAGAAGTGGATTTCCCCCAAAAAAAATTGTAATAAAAGTCCAACAGAAAACGAGATAAAAAATAATAAACTTTATAAACAGACCATTTACTTCTTTTACAAAAGCTGTTCAAAATTGTCTCTATTGACTTGCACTTATCCGTTCAATTTGCATTGTTACATAAGAAGTCGATGTCCCCAAAAAATTTAATAAATGTCCATCAGAATACGAGATGAAAAATAATATAGTTTATACAAAAGCTGTTCAAAATTGCATTTTATCTCGTTTTCTGTTGGACTTTTATTATATTTTTTGGGGGGAAATCCACTTCTTAGGTAACAGTACACATGTGGTTACAATTTGTCGGATAAGTTGTGAAACACCCTGTATATGTATGCACGCTTATTTATCAGCTCTGGCTGTTCAGACTTCCACAAACGTTATCTCAATAGTTTTGTACTGGTTAAACTTATAGTCACATTTTTCAACACTATGAAGCTAAAGTTGCCATGTCAATCAATTAACCACTTTTTTTCGAGTAGAGTAATTCACTGCCTCACCACCAGATGGAGTATCGTACAATAGTTTCCACTGACGCAAATTCAAAGACATTATAGACTATACCAAAGAGTAATATATTACCTAAAATCATCCGGTAACAGAGGAGGATCGTAGAATCCATTTAGACATTACCGAGACATAGAAATATAGTGTAACGATCATTCCAAAAGTACAGCTAAGAATTTCAAACATTCTCTCCAGTGCTGTAAATAATTGAAATTCATAAAGCGAGAAACAGAAAGATGCTACATATAATACAACAATAAATTATGTTAAAACTAGCTTTAAAATTGGAGTTAGACAATCAGCTATAAAAAAATACATATCTTAAAATGTCAAAGATCTTACATATTATAACTGAAACAATGATATAACTGTTCTTTACATATTAAAATTAGTTAAGTAAATACGCTTATTAGAGTAGAGCACCAAAGACCGTACAATACTTTACATATTTAATACAGCAACAGGTGGCCGGGGTCATTTGTCGTTACCTTTTTCCCCACCGCAGAAATACTTCATCTATGTAAGATATACATTTTTAGTTTTAATGCCTTAAGGTTTTTGTTGTATAGTAAGTGCAAGTTATTTTTATTCCGAGTGCTACAATAGCACCAAGTTAGATGTAGAACAAAATAAACGTGAAACACTTTGGTTTAAAGCATGGAGACAATTTAAGTTGGGATTTTCATAGTAGTTAGTAATTAGATACCTTATTCATTTGTACGTCTTTCGAAATAATTAAATCTCAAGGCGTTGCAGTAAAACTAACCAAACTTGTACATAAAAGCGAACGTTGAATCTTAATATGTTACATAAACAATATCTCATTTTGGTTTTGATGTAGCTTTTTGCAGAGTAATAAACACCAATAAACGTTCAAATGCATTAAGTTTCTTAAATAGAAATACACTTGGGGATCTTCATTTTCTCCAAGAATGTGAATTCATTANACCTTTAGCTGTCACAACTAACATCAGTGTTGCCATTAAACTCAATTATTACACTCCAAATGCATCAGAGATAATGTAAAACTATACTTTATATTAATCTCAGTACTGTATGAGACAGTAGTTAGGCACAAACTACTATTTTGTCATAAAAAGTGAGGAAGACGATGCGTGTTTGGGGTCTGAAATCACTACTTTTAATATTTTGTTCAGATCCATCATTAAGACTTAAACACTTAAATATTATTTTATGTATAATATGTAATGTAATGGTATGAAAGTTTATATATTTAGTAAATTTTGGATGATAGCTACTTTTTCCTTTATGAGTTTGATGTAACCACATCACATATTTAACTATGTATAAAAGAGATTTTTGCTGACAAAACACAGAGGACTTAGCCGANCACATAATTAGTTTTTTTGTTTATTGTTTTGTTTTTCTGTTTTTCCTATATATAAATGACAATACCTACGCGTAAATTTGGCCACCGTNTGGAATTTTCCCGAGGAATAAATTCTTCCAGTATACAGTTGTGACAAATAGTCCGAGATCTTCAGCTAAAAGAGAGTAAACGCGGGATGATATACCATCAGGCCCCGGAGCTTTACTTTGTTTAACCGACTGTAAAAGCTTAACTACCCCTTCATTCGCAATTAACGTCACTGATATTTGCTTGATGTTTTCGGTAACAAAATTAGGTATATTATTTACAATCTCATCTGTGAATACTGAGCTACATTGAAAGTTTAGTAAATCTGTCTATTTGCTTGTATCCGAAACGATTTCCCCGTTTCTATTTTTTAGCGGTAGAATTGATGTATCTCCCGATCTTTGATTCTTTATATATTTCTCAAATCTTTTGGGATTTTCAGACAGAAATGAACCTAAAGCATCTTTTTCAAATTTATCGCGAGCTATTATTAACAGAGTTTTAGTGCTAATACGAGCTTCCCTAAACATTTCCGCGGTGTGTTCACTGTTCTCTTTTCTTAACTTGTTTCTTAATTTGCGTTGTTTTCTCAGTGCTCTCTTAATAAACCTAGAATACCATGATGGTGTTTTACGAGATGGCACGAACGTTTTAAAAGAATGCCACAGGATGGAAGTAAATACGTTCCACATAGATTCGATATCTACACTATCGTCACTAAAGTGTACTAACTCATCAGACATANCTTTAGTTATCCCTGCCAAATCTAATCTTCTGAAGTTATACACTTTACGCTTTACATCCTTAGATATTTGTGTATTTACCCTTAAATATGCAACAAAGACTTTGTGATCGCTTAGCCCATCTTCGAAATTTTCTTCTCACTAACATAATTTGGACATTTTGTCAAAAACAAATCTAAAATACTTTGTCCACGTGTAGGAGATTGAACGAGCTGTTCTATGGAGTGATTCTGGAGTACTTCTAACAAGCCATGTGACGAGTCACTAATACCCCCAAAAAAAATTAAACAAATTCCAATCAATTTCAGGTAGATTAAAATCTCCACCAATTAGAAGCGGTTTATCATTTCTATCGTCTAAAAACCTTTTCAACGGATTTTCTAAAATAATTTATCACACTTACATCTGACTGTGGGGGGCGATAGAATGAAGAAAAGTACAGTTTTCTTTCCGTGTTAATTACGATTGAACACCTAATGATCTCGCACTACGTCTCAGATGCTTGTTCTCTAGATGAGATGAGTGAGTTTTTAACCACACTTGCGACCTATTTTGTCTCGTCTGAATACCGTAAACGAAGGATGAAATATTTTGGACGATGACATCTCGTCAGTCATCCAAGATTCAGTACCTAACAATATATCAGCTTTGGTTTGCATGTATCATTACTTGTAATTATACAGACTTTTTACACACTTCTACAGTTCACAGTAACAATGTTAATTTTANCTTATCTAGTAGTTTTGTGAACCTTAAAATTATTATTGTTTACATAAGTGTGTTCATTTACTATTTAGCATTTCTTGGTCTAAGAATTGCTTTACCAAGCTTGTGCTTACCTTAGCTGCAGCCTCAGATGTGTAGTGAACTCCAGATCGATCCAAAACTCTGCTGCACCGCTCCCATTCCGTTCTGAGGTCAATAACTTGCCACCCAATTTGACTGCACACCTCTGCCAGCCTTTCGTTAATACCCTGTATACGACTCCATACCAGGGTTCCGCGGTCCGTCCTAGGTAAGATTGTAGTTATAGCCAGACTAACACGGCTGCATCGGCTTTCGTCCAGACTCGACACGATATTTGACAGATTTCTTCGATCTGTCAATATTTCCTCTGATCCCCTTTAACACGAATCGTTCACTCCGATGTACGCGACTACATCAACTGGTCCTTTGACGCTACTTAAAACAGATGATAATTAGCCTATTACATCCACAATTTTACCACCGGTGATCGAGTGACGTATGATGTATTGCTCCTTTGAACAACTTTATTTCAAACAGTCGACACAAGTCTACGAACGTTGGAGCAACCAATCGTAACAATGGAGCTGTTCTTCTCTGTGGGGGTTTGATCCATAATCCTTGATTGGTCATCGTCTTCAGGAAGGGCATCGTACCTGTTACTTACTGAAATAGTACTCGTATATAAACTGCGTCTACTAGAAAACTGCCTGTTTACCAGCTCAGCACCCGACTATGGTTTCCTCTTCACCTCTTGCATTTCGATAACAGTCTGCTCCTCTGTGAGAAGTCGACTCCACAATTCCTCATGTTCANGTCTAAAATCTTCGATTACTGCAGCCAGATCCTTAAGAGTTAGTTAATCGTTCTTCAGATCTTTATGAAACAGTGTACACTTTCAAAACACTCTCAGTAATCTACAAAATATTATATAAAAACTAAGAGACTAATAAAATAAATTCAGAAAGCGCAGTTTCCAGTCACTAAATACTACAACTATATTTTTACAAAATATTTAGTTACATGTACACTAAGATAACTTCTTCATTCAACACTATAAAATCTACCAGCATATTAAGATTATGAATTTAAAATAATTTTATTGATAACAACTGAAAAGATTGCATTGCTAGTACTCTAATGAAAAATCGTTTGTAAATGGCCAAACGCTCAAATTGCTTGGTCACACCTGATAGAAAGAATGTTATTAAATGCTATTGCCTTGTATTTTAATTTTAGTCCTGAAAAGTTGTTTAATTAATACTTTTTAATTTTACCCCCGAATGACTCTTCTTCTCCAAAGTTATTACATTGCATTTATTTGACTCATTTGCACCCATTCATGGGTTCGATGAACTCGTTTCTATTTCTTTTGTGTTCACTGTTACTCCAAAGTGAATAGGCTTATGTTCTCTAATTCTTGTTTGTTGGGCGAACAAGACAAGGCTTGCCAATTTGTAATATTATTGTTTTGTGCATCCCCGGTGTCCTCGTTTATGGCTCTCCACCGTGTTCGCCTCTTTTTCCGGCACATTTCGTCCACTGAAAACTAATTAAAATAGAACCCCCGTTGTGTCGCCGAAAACGAGCGCCTAAATCTCTCGACAACGCAATGCAATTTCCCTCGTCATCAGATAAGATTAAAAAAAAGTCAATTTTTTATTCCCGCCAGATACTCTTACACCTTCTCTAGCTCCATACATGCCTTCTTTCTCTCCAGGAATACCAATTTACACCTAACTAATGGCTTTTTCATGCAGCTCCTATTTACTGAAACAGAATGTCCATGTTCTCGTCTCTTACGAGGAGTTAAAGCCACATTACTTAGTGTACGTTTTAACCATTTTAACAAAGATGCTCTTTTTAATATTAAAATGCCCTTACGTACTAAAAATGTTACGATAATGACACTCTGTTTCAAGGTAATTAATTCAACAGCGGCACAAATTTCATTTCCGACTTCCTATATGGCAAAGAAGCAGATAACTTATCTTATTTCTTATAAGATCATGTACAGAAAATCCATAAAAAGGTACCAATTTTTTTGGTACAATGAAGCAAGTCATAATGAATCAAATGGGTCAGAGAAGATACGTTTCTGAACTTTTTTTTTCATAGAACATCTTCAGGAATATTATAAAAAGTGTGATTAAGAGCATTAGTCCGTATGAAGTTATCTAATTTTCGTTATATTTAACACACGGTAGATCCACACTACTGTGAAAGACGTTCTTGAAAGCATTTTAACACCAAAGTGATGTCCTAGGTATATCCCATCGAATTCACCACATGAACAAAGTATCTTATTTAAATTTGTCTGAAATATCTAGGATATACATTACATAGGTATGGAATACCTCGGAAATATGCACATGCTACCTAATACACAGGAAATGGAATTCCCTGTCTGAATATTCAAAGAAAGGTATTTCTGAATTTCTTCGTAGAAAATGATATGATTAGGTATGCTCGAACCACCAACTATTGTTCCAAGATCGTTATTTCAGCTGCTGTCTTATCATGAACTTGTTGGGAAATTAAATATTTAATCTCTACTCCTTTAATATTATATATTAAAAAAATTGATGATTTCTATTCCGAGTTCGTTAAGGCGTTCTACCCAACCGATTTCCTTATTTTTTTTTAAATGAAAGGTATTGATGCACAGATTATCCACCAATCATCGGATATCATCTAACTTTCACCCTTCTCAAGTTATACTCAAACGCGATTTCCCCCTGTACATTTCTTATGGGAGTTTTTCACTTACAATGTTTTCACAGCTTCCATCCTCTATATTTCAGGTTCTAATAAAGCTAGAGAGTTCGTTTTGGTCTAAGAACACTCGCTGAAACAATCTCTTTGTTTTTAGCTTTTGACCACTGAAATCGGTTGAGTTGGAGAGGAGCTAGGTGTGGACATTCAACGTGAAGTTTTGTTTTTTTGTAGATTTTCGGCAATTTCTCAGTTATTGCATTTAATATATTCACCTTCTACATTCATTTTCATCATCCAAATGCCACAATGCTGTGGAGCAGCACGGGTCACTAGTTGTATATGATTAGTTCTTTTAATTTTTATTGATTAGTTATTACAGAAAGTATGAGTGATACACTGTATGTTGTATGATTATCTGGCAGCAGAATTTTCCATATTATAACAATTTATAGCATATGTAGGATGACTTTGAGATATTTTCTGGACATGTCAGAAAAAAATATTTGTTGTGCGGGTCTACTTAAGTTTGAGACGGTCGGACAAAGCGATAGGTTTCTCTCAAATACATATTTAACGATCCGTGAATTGAAAAACACAGTCTTTGTGTGAGCACAGTATTTTATTGTTTAAACTTCACTTCACTTACTTCTCTAATTCCTTTGACTCTGCACACTGAAAACCTATGTATTACACAATTAAAGTATCATAAAAAACACTCCTTTGGGGAAACTTGCAACCTTCCAAGAAGTTTCAAAGTACACAGTCCATGGCAACGCGAGGGTCACTATAAACGAATGGCCTGCAAACAGACAGGATGCACCTGTACGGCCGACCAATCCCTGAATTTACGGGCGCACAGCATTTACGGACAAACGCTGGTTTTGCTTTATTTTATAGTATGATTTAATTGTATACAAGGTGGTTTCGAAATATGCGGCAACATTTCGTATGATAATACTTCTTGCCAAAAGGATGAAAACAAATATATGAATATGTGCCAGAAAATGTAACACTTTACAGTACTATTGTTTTATTCTAGTTAGAAAGGAATTACTTCTACTTGACTACTAATAAAGTTTATATTTTTATCTCGCATTATTTGACGGCTTCTCTAATATGAAAATATATTAAACCATTGTTTCTTGTTAACGTAAACTTATATTATTGTACAGATGTCCATATGCCCCCCGGTAGCAAGTCGTCCTCCGTGGCCGAGTGGTTAGAGTACGTGACTCTTGATCCGGAGGTTGTGGGTTCGAATCCCGCGTAAGACATGGATGTTTGTGATGTTGAATATATGTGTAAAAATGAAAATAGAGGTATATCCGATACAAGAGCAAGGGTCAGAAAGAGAAAATAGTAAAAAAAAAAGTAGCCTAGTGGTTAGTCCCGTGGCATTGCACGCCGGAGGTCCCANGTTCGATTCCTGGCTAGGGCATGGGTGTTACGCTTGTGTTGTCCTAAGTGTGTACACTTGTGTTGGCAAACGTCCGTGCACTCACTTGTGTTGTCTTAAATGTGACATCTTAATGTCGGAATAAAAAGTAGCCATAAATGTTAGGTAGTAATGCCTTACGGCGGTTCTCGGTGCATAACC
Source organism: Machilis hrabei (assembly GCA_003456935.1). Lineage (NCBI taxonomy): Eukaryota > Metazoa > Arthropoda > Insecta > Archaeognatha > Machilidae > Machilis > Machilis hrabei. Next base: position 29,144 of record KZ869506.1, on the reverse strand, counting down.
CCTAACAAAAAAAAAGATGTCCGTATGCTGTATTTTAGCAAAGCACTAGAAAAAGTATGTTGTATCAGAGATGATATGTAACACTTACTTACATGTTTGCAGATAAAGGATGTCCTTCTAATACATCCCAATTGCAACACAGAAGATTTATTTTACGTTTCTAAAAATCCAAAATACCAAATAATAAAAATTGCCTTAATCATTCACACTACTCATTCCCAAAGTTTTGCTGGCCACGGCCCCTTTTAAATCCATACTGGACATATACGGCACCCCAGAAGCCAACAGGCGCTGATAACTAAGGCCGGGTTTTATTGCAGTTTAAGTTATTCCTTGAACTTTACGAATGCAATATTTCAAACACAGAGCAAAACGAAAAATTGCAACAGAACACCATGTCATTGCGAGATTGTTACTAGTTAAAAGGTATTATATTTTAATCTACAGAAACTAGCGTGGCCGTGGAAAAGGGATGACAAAAATGCACTGCATCTACAATTAAAACTGATCTGGATAAATCTAGTTTGAAGGACTTTTGTTTACTCTTAATCCTCAATTTTTCACTGGACGTTTCTTCTTGATTACACTTTTCTCAAGCCTTCAAGGTTAAAATGTACTTTTAGTGCAGGAGAAACCCTAGGCGGCAATTATCACATAAAAAATCCGGTGTCACCGAACTAATATTGACGAATATTATTAATGTGTACACTCAACGAGTTCCTTGTAACAAGTGCGCAAGAGCTTCTACATCCTATTGGTGAGATAATTAACGAACAGAATTCAATGGATTCACGAAAAAATACAATATTCTCAATCTTGCGGTGAAAATGTGGTTAGATGCAAAAAACTGTCACCTAATATAGAAGTTCAGCTTCTAGAGCTGCGATGTGGTCAGTCTTTGAAGACAATTGCACTGTTAGAATTTCAGGTATTAATGCATTCCCTTTGTTTCCCAATATTACCAGCAAGGCAAAAAAATACCAAATACTTTTAGTCTTCGTTCTGGTCCACACACCTTATTTATCTCTTAACTAAAAATGTATTTTTTGGAGTCAGCATTCGGAAGTTGACTGCTGAAAAACGAAATAAACGATCCAATTGACAGTTACAGTTTGGCTGCTGTAGAACTTTCACTTACCCATCATAAAGCATTAATGACGACTTCGTTAATAGTAAATATTAATTTTCTTGTACAACGTACACATATGTTCATTATACAATGTATATTTAGAATATACTTAATACAATAAACAAAAATATTATAAATGTATTATTTTTTTCTGGATGATCTATTGTTCAGGACTTCCTTGGTGCTTCGTGTGGACCCACAGGGATCTGCGGACCCCAGGTTGGGCATCACTGGTACGTATGGTGATTGCTGTACAGGATTGCTTTATATCTCAGTGCACAAGAGCCAATTGAACATTAGGATACACGATGATTTTCTACAAGATCACCCAAGACATTTACGCTGAACCTTATGTGGAATAATAAAATGTGAGCATTCGTTGTTTTCTAAAGCCAACTTTTATACNCTCTACAAGTGTACCCCATTCCTCTTCAAAAGGACGTAACGTGTCCTTTCTTTCAGTTAAGTGTATTTATGTATGTTGTTAATTATGCTAATAACCACACGTCATCAATATTGTTCGTTTCACAATTTAAAATTTACCACGTGCGCTCCACACATTAACCTTTTGAAACGTTTTTTTCTGTGTCCTTTCAGTGATTCTTTTTTTAAATAAGACATTTAATCAACGTACGTCACAAGTACATTTTCTCATGTTTTTTTTATCATATATATTACTAGTATTTTCAAATTTACCGGCACGTTCTTAACTATTAGATTTTTTTGTAAAAAAAACTTGTAGATTCATGTACAAGTCTAACAAATTATCACTATGTGTATCAGTTTGCTCTCATAACTCACTTATTTCCTTAATACTAAGAAATGCCTGTTGCCATGGACAGCAGTGTTTCAAATACAAAGTAAATAAGTAATCTTTTGTCGCTGTCCATTCCATACGACAAAGTAGTTTAATAGAATTTGACTAGATTCCAGCACAGTTAATTTTAATACATCTACAAGAAGCATTTGCTGTCGTAATAATACCACCATGATCGTAAATATATATTCAAAGTTGAAACGGTATCCTATATATCAGCGCTATTGATGGTTTGGAAAATGATATATGTATGGAGGTACAACTTCAGCATATATCCATTTTTACAGTGGGAGTGAACACGGGCACCGATGAAGAAAATTATTCAATATATATTGAATACAAACATGATGGTTTGGAACTTCAAGTTATCCATTAGTGATATGGCAGCTCATTACAAACACGACAAAAAATAGTTAATAGCTCGTAGAAATTACTTTTAAGTCTAATGATACATACAAATACAGATAGCCATGGGTCGAAACGACATTATTTACTTTTCAAGCCCCAAGTATTTGAAAACCCTTTAATTTTACAATAAAGTATTATTTGCAATTTTCCTTCGCAGTTACGGATTGAACCCATGACATACAATACTACAAATTATATGTAATGCTAAATTTTGCTATTTAATAAAAATATACGTGAATTTTTCTTTAATTTTTGGATCATTTATAATGGTAAACTAAAATACATTATAAGTTTATAAATCTCAACTTTTCTTGTGAGCGATATATTTTCTTGTAATCAAATATTTGAGACGAATTATTATGAGTATTATAGTTTTTATTAATTTTACATTATCTATTAATTTAGTGATAAATAGTTGTAGAGTATAAAAACAGAATTGTTATTATAGGGAAAAACGTACCAGGTTGTGTGACTTGTATTTGTACTTTCATATATGTTTTCTTTATTGTAAGCGTATTGGGAGATGAGCTCCAAACATTGGTCAGTTTTATTTAACCATTTAACATCTCTAGTAAATGACGATTCATTGTTTAAAACTCTTCAGTGTTGTGATGTTGTTATATGCAAAAATAAACGTATGCTCTTAATATTAATTTAATTTGTTAGAAGTCTAACCGACGTATCAAAATACTGAACCATCTACAGGACGTGTTCAATAAAATAAAATAAATTAAAACCAAAATGTACACTGGCATTTTTTCCTTCGAAGCTTTTATATTTTGTTAAATTAAGACCTCGATTCACAAATGCTTTTTATTTTTAAAATGCATAACACAACAATATTTTTTTAATATGTGTGTAGGTCCTACTACAAGTCTAAGAACGTGGTTGCTTTACGCAAACTACAAATGTTGGTTGAAAACATTGTAATTGTACATTTTGCCTTATTTGACCTTACCGGATTCATTTTGTTACGGATCTGTTAATATTTTTGAGCATCTTGTATATATTAGGTTTTAATTTAACTAACTAAATTTGTAAATCTCAACTAATCCACTCAATAAAATTCTAGGTTATAATCCGATACTTGATTGTAACATTGAACTGATAAGCATATGAAAATTAACTTTTTTTTCTGTCCACACAATATTTTATTTTACAGAATATCACATCAAATTTATTGAAGTTCAACCTTATGTTTAGTAACAAATAAATAGGCCATTCAAAATCATATTTTCAACAGTAATGAATCATTATTGCAAACTATTCCTCTTGAAAGTATCACTCCAGTTTTTTGTTTCGAAAAAGTAATTTAATGTACTGAATAAAATACTTCAATGTTTTAAACAATAAACATCATGTAAATAACAACGGACGTTGTACTTCCCAAGCAGAAATATAATCATACTAATGAGAAATATGTTGCGAAAAAATATAATAATAGAATGAGTACTCAGCTAATTTATCTTATATTTTAATTACTAAAATATGGTTAGAATTAATAGTACCCCTATGTGAATATTAAATTATACCTACATAATTATAAACGTAAATGATAGATACTGTTCAAATGCCGAACATATTTAGTGTAGCAAATAATTTGTAAATAGCTCAGCCATCTGTTTATTATATATAACAAATACATAGCCGAAAAACCCAATAATATGTTCAAACAGTAAATTTGGTAGAAACGCCCTCTTCTTATACCTGAAAACACGGAAGGTGAAAGCATAACACACATGACCAGTGAATGTTAAACAAAATACTGCATAGCGTACAGTATTATAGATGTCACTCCAGTTTATTCCAACATCCCTTGCACAACCAATATAAAATATATGACCACACGAGATATGCGCTGAGTAGAGTCATCGTGGGCTATGGCTAAGCTTTGGCCATAATACATACAAACTGGAAACTGGAAACGAAACGTGTAGATACAGAAACTAGATTATTTTACTAACTGAACTTATTTGATTACACAGTCTTGGGGGTATATAGTCTTTACACATATGCCTACTAAAAACTTAAATAGTATTTAGATATTATTATTTTTATTTTCTGAGTTTTTTATTAGAGTATTATTTTGAGTCGGAGAACATCAAACCCATTGCACCCCATATTTACTACTATCTTCTTTTCACATCAGTGTGTTTAATATTGTTTTTCTTTCTTATCTTATTTCTGCTATTATTATTGTGTNTTTTTACTATTAATTCTTAATGATATTCTACGGTATTTGTAAACTATTCCCTTTCACTTTTCTTCTTGAGTACAAAAATATCCAACCGAGTGCGAAAAATGCAAATGAAAAATCAAAATCAGTATCTCTTCTTTGCATGTCGAGATTATAATAAAATAGTACTAGTGGCTAGTTATCCATATAAATACAGACACCATGGTACTTTCAAATTATAATATGAATGAGGATGTTGTTCCAAATTTGGTCTCGTCAGAGAGTGATAAATTTGATTTCACTGGGATCAATAACGCCCTAGATATTTCGAAGCTTTCTCAGAGTCAATATGAATCCATAACTGATCTTCAGAAGCAGTTTTCTAGTGGATATAGGTTTTCAGGCTTACATATTAATGCTATAAACATTAAATCTAATGAAAAATTTGACGACATAATATTGTTAGTTAACAAAGTCAATAGGAGCTTCATTGTAATAGGCGTTACGGAAACATGGCTAAATGTGCAGAGTGATAAGCTTTACGATATTCCAAAATATTCGTGTGCTACGTCAAGTCGAGAGTTGAAGGGAGGTGGTGGTGTAGCAATGTACATACATGATGATACTGAATGGAAACGTAGAGATGATTTACAGGAAAATGTAATTCCCAGTAAACTTGATGACAAATTTTTGATAATTGAATTGAAGCTCAAATTTAACAAAGTGATTACGACGTACAGACTTCCTCGAGGAAATATCAAATAATATCTCGAGGCCTTGGACACCATAATGACTCGAATTAACTACTAAACCAACAAGGATAACAAGTAATACTGCATCTCTCTTTGACAACATATTTTTCAATCATTTAAAGACTAGTGTGCATTCGGGAATAATTGTTTGCGATATTAGTGACCATATGCCAGTGTAAACTGTGGCTACCAAAAGAAAGAGTAAACATAATTTATAAAACACACCCGATCAGTACACGCGATTTCTGTCAAAACAACTGGTTGAAATTTTATGGAATAGCCCAAACCACTGACTGGTCACTAATTAGCAACGAAATAAACGTTTAAAACATGTACAGTGCCTTTGAAGAAATAATTTCTCAAATTATTGACACTTCCTTTCCCATTAAAACTCGAATCTCGAGAAAATCTGCTATGTTCTCTTTGCGTTGACGTGCCGTTAAACCAACTATCCAACAATCGAGAAAATCAGCATACAACCATCCATGGGTAACAGAAGGTATAAAAATATCAAGCAAAACAAAAACAATCTTTACAAAATATTTATAAAAAAACAAGCAAAGAGAATCANCTTAAATATAAAAATGTCCGTAAAATATTTCGGAAAGTTCTAAATAAAAGTAAAAACATGTTCTACGAGCAAAAATTTAACGCACTAAAATATAATATCAAAGGTACATGGGATTTAATAACTAGAAAGAAATACAAATGCTCGGACATATCTAAAGTACAATATGAATCTGAGATAGTTGGTGATAAACAAAATTTGCTAAAACTTTTAATAAATATTTCTATAATATTGGACCCACATTGATTGAAAAATGTACAACTACGGGTACTAATCCATATTTGAATATTCGTACAAATAAAGCTCTATCTTCCTCTCTCCTACAAATCCTAGTGAAGTAAAAATTATTATATGTACTCCACTCAGCGCATATCTCGTGTGGTCATATATTATTTTGGTTGTGTAAGGGATGTGGGAACAAACTGGAGTGGCATGTATAATACTGTACACTATGGAGTATATTGTTTAACATTCACTAGTCATGCTTTTACCTTTCTTGTTTTCAGTAATATGAAGAGGGCGATTCTACCAAATTTACTTTTTGAACATATAATTGGGTTACTATATAATAAACAAATGGCTTACTTAATTATGAACTAGATGCTACACTACATATGTTAGGCATTTTAACAGTATCTATCATTTACGTTTATAATTATGTAGGTATAATTTATTATACTCATAGGGGTACTCTTATTTCTAAGCATATTTTAGTAATTAAAATGTAACATAAATTAGCTGAGTACGCATTTTATTATTATATGTATTGCAATATATTTCTCATTAGTATGATTATATTTCCACTTGGGAAGTACAACATCTGTTGTTATTTACATGACGTTTATTGTTTAAAACATTGAAGGATTTTATTCAACACATTAAATTACTTTTTCGAAACAAAAAATGGGAGTGATACTTTCAAGAGGAATAGTTTGCAATAATGATTCATTACTGTCGAAAATCTGATTATGAATGGTATATTTATTTGTTACTAAACATAAGCTTGAACGTCAATTGCTAAATTTGATGTGATATTCTGCAAAATAAAATATTGTGTGGACAGTAAAATAAGTTAATTTTCATATGATTATCTGTTCAATGTTACAATCAAGNATCAAGATTACAGTGTTGAGATATCCGAGAATATGAAAAGGTCATTTGTAGTATGTCAGAAACAATTTCTAAGAACTACTACTAATGCCATTTTCATATTTCTCGAATATCTCAATACTGTGAACTGTTTGAAATAGTTATAATAAAATTGTACACATATCTTAAATGTGTGAATCAAGAGGGGTATTACATAATCATTTACGGAATTATAGTTTTTAGATTACCATCTCTCCTGTATCTACAAGCGATGCTTTCAATTATAAAATTTGTAATAGTACTATTTCACTGAAATGAATATAAGTGTTACAATTACAATCTTATCACAGATTTTCTTTCCAGATGTATTTTAACCAATGTTGTATTTTTATATCGACTTATTATTAATTAAACTAATTATCTTAACTCAAAGCACACAATTTCCCTATATGTAGGCATTATCTATGGTTTTGCTAATAAAATGTGGTATATTTACAACACGAGAAGGAAAGTAAAATTCGAATCACCGTTATTGTTCACAACATTGGCTCTCTTAAAGAAAAATTTGCTAAATAAGATATTATTGATCACTTCCAGAATGTTCATAAGATTCAAACCGTTACACTCATTAAACTTGTGTTAAGAATTTGATATATGTATTGTTGTCTACATATGAAACGTGGTAGATTAAAAAAAATATTTGTTTATTTCGGATTTAACAAATAATGGTTTTAGGCTAAAGTGCTGAAGGTAAGTAAGCCAGTAATAAAAAATTATAACTGTAAAATTAACATACTTTTTCCATATAAAAAAAACTCCTTCCGGCACTAGCCGCAAGAAACGGGTAGATTTCGTTTGCTCTCGGAAAGGATAATTTACTTTTTTTATAGGATATTCAATTCTTAATATATTTTGTTGGAAATATTTTTATTAAATACAGTATCAGGAACGATTTTGTCATATCCAAAAGAAGCGTAGCGTAGCATTTCGTTTCGTTTAAAACGCAAATTTTCGTTCACTTACCAAGCTACGAAAACATTTCATTCACTACTACGTCTTTCAGGCTTTGCCTTAACGACGTAGCGAATGAAATTTTTTCGTAGCTTGNTAAGTGAACGAAAATTTGCGTTTTAAGCGAAACNAAATTTTGCGCTACGCTTCGTTTGGATATGACAAAATCGTTCCTGCTACTGTATCCACCGGTTTCCAAATAAATGTAAAAAAAAAACGGGTTTTGTCCGCCATTTGCCTGTATTGTGGCTCTATTTTGAAATTTATCGTAAAAATTATAAGAACATTTTGTATTGAAATTAGATTCTTAATAACTTTTGTTGGAACATTTTCCCAAAATATNNACCGTTTTCAAAATAAATGTAAAACACTGTTTTTTCACTGCCATTTTCCGATATTGTGGCGCTATTTTAAAATTTATCGAAAAAAAATGTATATAAACTTTTGAACAGAGGGTATTTTTGGGGTCTGGGGATCATGATCGGTGAAAATTCATTGAAATTTTCCGGAAGTTGCATCTACCTAAAAGGGATAAAAATAGCGGTATACTGGATTTTATGTAATTCACCTACATCTCATTTACTAGAACAACTATACACTAATTCTCATCGTACATAGTCTATCGACTTCAAATTTACGTTTTAGAGACTCGTTGATCTATATATATACATTCCACCATAAAATATCCATTCTTAACACTTTTCTCGCATCGTGAAACATAAAACACTGTGTCCAAATAATTTCAATGAACAAGAAAGACAATGTATCAGTACTGAGTTATGATGAAAACTGTAAAAAATACGTTGGCAAAGTGTTATGTATGAAGCTGGCATTGTGCCATTTGGGTGATGGATGCGTCTGTAACGCAACTCTTCTTTTTATATATTCGTGTACGTAAAGTATTGTGTAGCCACAAACAATATATTTAAAACTTTTCTGTGGAAGTGATAGCAAGTAGGTAAAACAATTGACAGGATATTTCGGTATTTTAAATTTAGATCTTCAAGTCATAGGTAATCTATGCAATATGAAAGAAAAATAAAAAGGCATAACATTATAAGTACAGTACCAGCATCGATTCTGTCATATCCAAACGAAGCGTAGCGCGAAATTTCGTTTCGCTTAAAACGCAAATTTTCGTTCACTTA
>KZ869506.1:0-11287 GCA_003456935.1 Machilis hrabei | reverse complement strand
GTAGCAAATAATTTTTTGTTTTGATTTACTCGTCTCGATTAGACCTTTCACATGATGTATCACACGCTCCCCCTTTCCATTTAAATTGTTCGCGTTGGGTTAAAGCCCCGGATCCCTGCAGGGCCCCGCGTCAATGTCTCGTCACGGATAAAGCAGCCCCTCAAAATCATGGGCCACGTGTTTCGCCGTTTCGTTAAATTTCTAACGGTTTCCAAGATCTGCAGGGGGGTGGAACTTTACAAACACCCTGTTTATATATATTGTTCTTAGGTCAGTGTGTTCGCTCGAGAGGTCGAGGGCTAAACCACAGAGTTCTATTCATAATAACTAGAGGGCTAACTGTCGTTTTTGTTGTAAAGTCACTGCCGTCATTTGTAATGTGGGCAGAAATGGGGGTCAAAACGTGTAACCAAACATGAAATTATTAATCATGGTGCTTTTGTATTAGTAATAATAGTTCATGTTTAATTTTCATGTAAAATATGTAACAGAAAATATATATAAAAGTAATTATTTATTTTAAATTAACGTCATATTTAAATATTAAATTATAAAGGGTCTACAATTAAAAGCATCAGCTTTTAAGTGAAATAATACTGAGACATTTTTTTAAATTAATATTTGTGCCTTCTAGCATCAGTTAAACAAGGTAACTGCGGAGGGTGTCATTGAAAAGTATTGCCAGGAGAGACGTTCTTGCCCACATTACAAATGGCTGCAGGTGGCTTCACTTCGACCAGTGCGCAGTGATAGAGGCTTCGCGATCTAGTAAGGTATAGAAATCTGTGGCATTGTCATTATAATGAAGGTTTTTCAAGACCATTTAGGAGGTACGTCACATTATATGGCGTCTTCTGAGAGGGACATTAATGGAGTTGCAATAAAAAAATGTCAAGCTGTGTGTGGAAAATTCAATCATGTTTAAACGTCGTTACGTGCAATAATGTTTTTCATTTACCTACATGTAATGTCAGAGCCAGGTGACCGTTAACCCATGATAATCAATCAATAAATCAATGGGCCAGAGTTCATTCTTCAGTTTTTAATATACAGAGTGAAGGTAAACTTCGTGAAAAAAAATCGTGGTGGGGTCGGAGACACGAAGCGAGTTGAAAATGCCTAATGAACAAATGGCCTAGGACGCACTGTTTTAGAGCAATTAACACTTTTTGATAGCTAATCAGAGTCGAGTGCACAATAGTGTATACGTTATGGAGCGGGAAACCCAAGCGCTGTTGCCACGCTTCGTTGTTTGGCCCTTGTTCCAGCCTGGCTGGGGAAGTGCCAAACAGTGAAGCGTGGCAACAGCGCTTGGCTGACCCGACCCCATAATGTATAGCCTACACTATTGCACACTCGACTCTGATTAGCTATAAGTGTTAATTACTCTATTACGGTGCCTCCTAGCTCATATGTTCATTAGACAATTTCAACTAGCTTCGTGTATCCGACACAGCCACGATTTGTTTTCACAAAGTTTACTTTCACCCTAAATAACTCTCGAATATTGAATACTAAATTTTATTGAAAGCACTGTGAACTGTAATGTAAACGTCTGTCATTATTTAGGAACTTACCTCTTATAGATTACGTCCGTACAGATCGATCATCGAGGTACTTGGTTCGTAATATTTTCCGTTTGACGATGTAACATAGCCAGNAATATGGCATTGATTTTACAGAAATGAGGTAATTTTTTAATCACTTTGGTTTTCAGAAGCCTAACAAAACGATATTACAAACTAATATATCTGACGAACGGTCTAGCCAAGAAATATCGGTTTATCTGGAGACTGTGCTTAAGGTATCTGTGCACTGCCGATTAGCATGTTCATTTGGTCATCATCTCGGACCAGACTATAGCAATGTCAATTACAAGACGACGTAACTCCGAAAAGAAGAACTCACTCAACCATGCACAAATCGATCAGATGTCACAGTGACGGCATTGCCAGTTTCATCCTCGAAAAAATACGAACTAATGATGTCAAATACTGATATCCCACACCATACTNCAAGTCATTAATATTTTATTAACTCCGCATGTTATGTTTATTGTTCAAACTACCAAACTATTAAAAGTGAGCTTCATATGACGTTATCTAGTGAAAAATAGACCTGGATTTACGTTTACTAAGGTAATAAAGTTCTCACAATATGAACTTTTAATGTAAAGTCACTGCCTGACAATTCTTAGACAATCTGTATTTTGTTATGGGCTACGGGTGATAGTTACTCGTATTTTTTTTTTTTTTGCTATTATCCGGAATATTAATTTGTTGCAGAAGCCGTGGTTTGAAACTTCAGTAGCCAGTTCCTAATGGTGTTGTGATCAGATGCTAAAGTGTCGTCCGAATTTTTGTTGCGTTGCTATCAAAGAATCGTTATTTTATACGAACCCACGATGAACACTCGAGCAATGAATGATCCATGTCCACAAAATAACATATATATAGCTCATTTCTCTCCGGGGTGTCTAGAGCACTAAGTAAATAAAAATTAAGCATAAAAGTTGAATAAACTCCGTATATATACAGTATTGGATTGATGTTTTTTAGTAGGGNAGGACTCGGGAGGTATTCCAATCAGCGAAGGGATTTTTTTCTGCACACACAGTCTGTGCAGGTGACGTGGCCTCGTGCATGTTAGGTTAGTACTGTTTAGCTTTGTGAACNTGATGGCTATTTGTTTAGTGGCACATACGTTTCTGTTTTCACACACAGCCGACAAGAGTTCTGACGGGTAAGTAAGTGACTTACCGTGTTGCTGTAGCATTGATAAAGAAAGTGTTCTTCTTACTTAAGAGATAGTCTATGTTTTAGGATGATAATTGCAAACGTGTTAGCGTGGTCTGTACCCTTTCCTCTGTACTAGTGGTGACACCCCATCTAGGCTAGTAACGTCATAATGGGTGCGAATTCAAAAGTTTGATAGTGGGGATCTTTTCACCAACAAAAGTGGGGTTATTTTGCTCGGTTTTATGTTTAAGATACTGATAAATTCTTGGTTTCCGTTATTTGTTTCTTTGCAGATGGTCCAAACTTATAAAAAAAATGTCCTTCATAACAGTGGACTGAAGATGACATACACAAAAAAAAAGTAATCTAGATTTTAGAGGAAAGTCTAATGGATAGAGGTGTTTCCTCTACAATAGGAGCCAAGAGGATATTCTGAAACTTAGAGGAATTTCCTCAAGAATTTAGAGGAATAGATTTAAGAGGATCCTCATCTGAAGCCACTTGAGGACTATCTTCTAATTAAATTAAATTATATGGCTAGGGTTGCTTTGACAAGCATTCACTTAAAAAATGTATTACATTTGTAACATATATCAAAACGTATTTATTATTTAGCAATGATTTTTGCACTGATCTTTACTATACAGAGCATTCATCAACGAATAAAAAAAACAAGGATACAAGTATGTACAACTATATTAACTAACTTTCAAAGAGTTCTACAAGCGACTCTAAGCCCCAGTCAATGAGGTGGCTCTTGACGCTGTCTTCCATTCCGTCGCAAATATAAACAATTCGTGTTCAACCGAGGACTAGGATAAAACTTTACGTCCAACAACACGTCCTGTCTCTTCGGCAGTCGGTCGGGAAAGAGGCAGAACGAGAGAAGGGCAACAAGAAGAACAACTGTGCTTCTCCGAGTNCTCGGCAGGAGCGCTAGCAGCGTTGGTGGCATGTTAGAGGATTTTCTTAAATGTAGTATTCCCTTAAGAGGAAGTGAACAGAGTAACACTTAGAAGAAAATATTCTAAAATCTAGAATACTTTTTTTCGGTGTAGAGAAATTGGTTTTAAGCATTTTGAAAGGTAACGTCAGCTTGAGGAGTGCAGCAGGTTTATTTTAAATTCCGTTTCAGCACTAATAGGAAAAGTGAATGCCACCGAAAGGCAGAACGGTTTAGGCGAAAAGACAGCAACTAGATCTGCAGGTCATCCGACAGCTTTCTAGCATGATGAAGAGCAGGATCTGGCAGTCAGACTGAAATTCTTGCATCCTGAGGTTTGGGGTGCCCTCCGGATCAAATTCTATCATCAGAAAGCGACAAATTTCATGTACAGTCTACCGAATTCTACAGGCTTCAATTACAAAGTTCGTTTTGGAAAACTAATCTCCGGAGCATAGAACAGAGATGCTAAAGTTGAGAATGTCGTGAAAGGGTTTCAGTGTATTGGCATGTTTCCTTTCAACTCATCTGTTATCAAGAAGTGAAATTATTGTCTTCTTCTCATTTTTACAATTCTCCAACTGCATCCGTTCCACTAGATGATCACCTTGCAACAGATGTCCTCTTTACAGGAAATCCAATGTCTTCTCCACTGCATACATGATCAGACCTGTCTGTAGCTGAACCATTGAACGTCACCCAGAAAATGGAGGCAATAAAAAAGTTCCCGTTCCCAACAACCTTTTCCACTCCAGAGAAGAAAGAACGTATAACACAACGATGCAGCACACAAGGCACCTGACGTCGGATACAAATTTTGGAGAGGTACATGGCTCCGAGGCCTAAATGTGTTCCCAAAAAGAGGTTCGCCAGGTTGTTAGTGACACAAGCGATGAGGAAATGGTGACATCACTGGAAAATAATGGCAAAGAAAACGTGCCTTCTGGTTTCTGTTGGCCCAGTTACTATTCGAACAAATATATGAGTAAAGGAGCCTGGATAAAGTGTCAGACATGTCAAACGTGGTACCATGAAGTGTGTGTGGTAACCTTAGGGAAAAAGCAGTTCGTATGCGGAATATGCTTGTTAATTTTGAACTTACTCGTGTGAGTATATTAGCAGACGTTTTTGTTTGTTTTCTATATTTACCATGTTTCCTTTATTTGTATACCATAAGTATGTAAACTAAATATATACGTTTTTTTGTATTTGGATTATAAAGTATAGAAAATTATCAATATTTTGCTGTATTAATCGTTTGTGTAAAACAATTTTTCTTTTGTCGATTACAATTTGAAATGAGCGAAAAAGCCCCACCTTATCCTAATAAGGTCTATCTAATATTCTGAAGTATGACTGTAGTACGTAACATTTTACAACTATTATTGTTCGTTCTTGTTTTTGCCCACTCTTAAAAAAAAATAGTAATATATTTTTCGTTAATGCATGATGTGAAATAGCCAGCTTAATACTGTACGTAATTGTAATACAGTGTACCCACGCCATTCAATATTACCATTGACTCTCCAAGATCCTATAACTTAGATAAAATATATTTCAGTATACAAATCCAGGTTTTCGCAACTGCACAATTTGTTTAACTTTTCCAATCCATTGTAATCTTGGTATTTTCAAAACAAAATTCGTGATATCAAGTCACATTTGAAATCTATCTTATTTTTATGGAGTATTTTCCGTTCTTATAGTTTGAGTTAGCTTTGTTAATATAGCCCACGATTTAGTTAAAGGGAAGATGNGTTAGAAATATGTGTTAGTAATACGTATCAAATTTATAACTTGCTTAAAATTCACCTCACTCAAATCAGGTACGGTTTTCTAATCCCAGGCCATCAATCTTTCTTATCAAGAATCAGTTCCCTCAATACGACGACATTTGATCTGTTGTGAAAAAGTGGCTCCGTTGTGATGACGTTTGATTTTCCCTGGAGAGGCAATTCAGTGCCCTGAAAGAAGACTCCCGTCCGGAGTATTGATTCCGCATGAATATTTTATTTCGTTGTCTCTTACTTTCCTGTTCAACCTTGCTATTCTTCAAGTTTGTACTTCGATATCCAAACATTGGATTTCCGTTTCAGATTTGTCTTTCAAACGTTTCACTTTTTATGTTTTATATTTCTTTCAACTCCTAGTAAACTAAAAAAAAAAATAAGATATATAAACAAACATGTCTATCAATACGCCGAAACAATCAAACATTTAAGCTGTGTTTTATTAATTTACTGTGTACTTATAAAATATGTAATTAAAGTGCACCTGGGCTGTTGGTCCGCTTATATTCTGCACATATCAGTGATAAACTTGATTTCGTATTTTTTTATCAGGCAGAACTCAAAGAGTAACAATAACGGGTTGCATGTCCGATGAGGCTGCCGTAATTTTCGGGGTACCCCAGGGGAGTGTGCTGGGTGCGTTGTTGTTTTTATTATACATCTTCGTGAGTTCAGGTTACGGTTAGGTTTTTTGCTGACGATACAGTTATTTATCGAGACGTTGGCAGTGAAGATGATTCTAAAGCATTACAAGAATCGTACAGGATTGGTGTGACACATGGCAGCTTGCACTTAATTAAAAAAAGTGCTCGGTAATGCAAATTTCGAGATCTCATCAAAGGGGCTTCAGTAGCTGTACTCTTCATGGAGAAACGTTAAACGCAGTGAAAGAATACAAATACTTGGGCGTTATTGTTAGCGATGACCTTTCGTGGAATTATCGTATAAGTTATATCGTGGGTAAGGCACTACGTACACTTCGGTTTCTTCAGAGGATCTTCGTCTGATGTCCACAACATATCAAACAAATTACGTACTCCCTATTATCCAATATTGTAGTAGCGTTTGGGACCCCTATGAAGTAGGGTTATAAAATCAGGTTCAGTCAGTACAANGAAGGGCAGCTAGATTAGTTTTGGGCCAATGGGATAGGATGGATAGTGTAACCGAGATGTTAGAGCAGTTAGGTTGGGAACCTTGCAATGTATATCGTTGATCGTGTAGAATTAGGAGATTAGAACAGTTGACCAGTTCTTATTCTCAGGTAAATGTGGGTGAGGTTATACAAACTGCAACTTACATAGTTAGGCGTGACCGTGTAGATAAAATAAAGGAAATCAAATGCGAGACTAACGCGTANTTTTGGTCCTTTTTTCCTAGAACGATTCGAGATTGGAATCGCGTAAACATGGATTCGTAACATATGGTACTATCGTACCCCTGCCAAATGCCATTATGGTGATTGCGGGGTAAGATGTAGATGTATATAAACTATTTAAAAGTAAACAACAACAAAACTGCTATTAGTAACAAATGCATTAATGTTATGTTTATATATTAATGTTTATTCACTTTGCTCTGTCTTGCCTCGTGTAATATGAAAACATGATATTAAAGCGGTGGTCATTACGCAGTGAAGTCATATTAGTTTTAAGATGTTCTGGTNAAACGAATATTCTAATCGACATGTGAAGAGTGTATGGTTGGAAATCAATGCAAGAGAAACATTGGAATACAGAGATTTAAGTAATTTATCTGTAGTGAACCAATTCTAAACGGAGGTTACTTCTGATACCAGCCAATTACGTGTGTGAGTCTAGTTACGATAATAACGACGATTTCTTGTTTTTTTTTTCAAAATTATCATGGGAATGGTATCGCACGAATTTAAATATGTAATATTACCCCTCCTCCCCTAGATAGAAATTTAGTTACATTACAGAGTAAGATGTATTGGCAGTAAAAATATGTTTTGAAGTGAGAGAAAATGATCTATCTGAAAACAAGTCAAAGCCAAATATGTACCTATTTATTAAAATCGTGGAAAATATATGTAACTGGAAAAAGCTTCAAGAAACCAGGCATAGTAGCTACAACAGCTAAATGTGAATGCTAAGGCAACCAAATAGCTTATATTGTGATACTGAAAATACCATCTAACTTGCTCTAGAAGCGTCTTCGATAGTTGTCGATCTTTTACCTCTCATACGTATTATCAATATACCGGTTGAGTACTAAAATAATTCGTTAAGGTCTAATGCGCATTGTGAACCAACGGAATGGTTAAAACAGGAATTGTCAGTGCACTGGAATTTGTTTTGCTAACAAATTAATGCTTACTGAGCCTTCTGTTATAAAAACATGTATTCTTTAAGCTGTCTCAACTATTATCCTCTGAATTTCCTTACTCCCTTCCTGAAGTTTTGGTTGAGCGAGAGTTTGAAAATAATTCCTCACCAGGTTATCACAAACGAAGAAAACGGAGTAGGCCCTAATGGGTTAAATTATATTTATGTAGTATTGGCATTAAAAAATAATAATAACCTAATTGTTAGGTTCAATTATAGAGTAAAGTAGGCTACACTACACTTTTTGAAACTTCTTTTAAAATCAGGAAATTCATTTTTTTTTAACTTTACGTTTTAGTTTTAGTATAATCTGTACATTTGGATGGTATAACATGCATTCAGAAAAAGTGTTGCTCTATTTATTTCTGGTTTATATGGAATAAACTTAATGAAGTAAAAATGTTGTGTAAAAAATATAATCATTACCCAATAATATAAAGCTAAAATGTGTGCAACAAACAATCACACAAATTAAATGCAAAATGTAAAGCACCTACTAATGTGTGGAGCACTGTCTACAAATATTCCAGATTTTTATTTTGACCAGCTTCAATCTATTAAAAGAGTTTATTAAGAAAGGTTTAACTCCAAACGAGGTTTTCGTTTACCTTTGAGAGTTCAACAAATATTTTTATGAAATGATCAAACAGTTTCAAAGTAATGTTTCAAATGAAAGCCGAAGTGAACTTTGCTCTTACAACTTCCGCTATCGATTAGTAATGAACTTTCGAATTGCTTTGAGCTAGACTAACGAGACCTGTTCATGACTTTGAGCAAATCTACCAATACTCTAACGAATTGGACCTCTTTTCACCTGAATCTGTTACACTTCATGTACAAACTGATTAAACTAGGAAGTAAACAGTAATACGTATATACAAATAATATATATATTTTAGTTAAAATCTGAAGAGATTGGAATAGCTTCCACNTCTATATTTTCCAAACATTATTTATTTCCTGATCGTAACCCTGGATCGGCTTCATGCCTTAAATATGAATGTGTTTCATACGAATCGGGTTTTGAGCACAGTATATTTAATTACGATCTTAAGCTTGTGAAAGTCGATAAGCATTACGTTTTAAGAGGCCTCTACAGGTTGTGGTATGTTAGTGGCGTAATTAAATCGTCTGGAACCGTTATTACGACGTGGATGGGTCAGTATTTTATCTAAGAGTTATCAAAAACATAAGACGATAATGCAGATCATGGTCACGTACAAAATACGATTACAATTTATGTTTTACTCATGAAATGGGTATTGTTCGATCTTTATAACCATTGTTTTTGAGTGCCGTAAAACAATACAGCATGAATAGGGTAAAACAAATACGCCTAAGAAGTTAATCATTCAAAAACTAAACTGTTTCACTATTCATCTGTACCTAGAACTGACACTATTACAGTGTACAATAAATGTCAACGCCGTATACGAGAAACGCTTGAGATTTCCAAAAAATCCCTAAAACAGATTAAATATTCTTGAAATAGCTGTGAAGCTAATTAATTGTTTATCTGTTAAACAGTGAAACTTACAAAAAGTCTTGCTAAAAACAAGGTCGAATGAAATTATCTTTTAAAGTCTGTATGCTTTGTTTCTTAATGAAATAATTAATTTACTCGCTTATTAGGCACTTTAACATTATTTCTATGTAACTCCCCTCACTTTAAGGAAATTTGTAACACTTTCAGGGATTCTTTACTGAAGTTAATTGCTATTGCATTGTGGTTCCACTGTTATGACATCTCAGGTCTAATGGTGACCACATCCGTGTCATAATGACGCTTCAGGATAACTGAATTTTGAATTTTGCCACTCAGCCGACACATAGCCGGAGGTTGGATCTTTTACATCGAACACTTATCGATGGGACCCGCCTTTAACCTGCCTCCCGGAACACGCCTACGATCATACTTTAGTGTGGAGTGCTTCACAGGCAGAATCGTGGGATAACCCCTTTTTACCCAGGGCTAGGAGCCGGCCCCGGAATTTGAACCCGGGACCTCCCGATAAAGAGGTGAGCACTCTAACCACTAGGCCAACCTGTCGGTTACTGAAGTTAAGATTGCACTTGAATTGCTGTTTCTTTTTTATATATTCATTAGGTCATACATTGAATTTTAATATGAAATATCTAGTAGAACTTATAAAATAAGTGACTTTCATGTATGGTACTCTTCAGAATATTATTTGGTTTGGTCACAACCATAACTAAAAAATATGTTGGCTTGTAACGTGAATCGGGTACATAAAACAGTAGTATTTCTACGTTATTTTGACTTTAGAATATTACCCAAATCCATTTGTAATTTCAGCTTCGACAGAACCACATAAACTCTTTACAAAGTTTCATATTTTTTACCTCAAAGTTGGTGCAACCCAAGTTCACTTGAATTTCACCATATTCTTTCATTTCCCTTTACGTTGTCAACGTGGAAAAAATAATGCAAATGTCAACGGTACAACAGTGCTGGTAAGCCTTAAAAGTGAATTTCAATATTTTAAACAAATGTTAACTGCTTCAACTCATTAGCGATATTGCCTTTAGTGGGATGTTTTTTAGAAAAAATATAAACGGATATATCTTCTCAAATAGAGAACGGTGCATACAATTTCGTATTCATATTTTGAGTCCAAAGAACTGGCGAGGAAGGTAGCTTGTGCCAAAAACATTCGAGCATTCCTTGTCCATAAAATCTAACATTTAGGTGCGTGGAGGTCGTGCAATCTTTTGTGACTGTTTGCTGATCTTATATTCGTTACGAATATCATGTNGAGTCCAACAGTTATCCTTTACGACCAAACGTCTTCATAAAGAGTTTACACATNCACTGTGTGTGCCATAGAAGGTAGTGCTTTGATATTACAGCCTTGGAGGGAAGTGTAACCGCATTAAGGTTAAATACAGGTGCTATTTTGACTGGTTACAAGGCGATATCTATTGTTTAAAGACTAAAATAAAATACAAAGATCCTTGCAATCATGATGGGTTCTGGTACTGAGTTCAAAAATCNTGGGATGGATCCCTTTTGGGAGAGGTAAAGTTTGTTTCTACGTTTTACAACAAGGTCTTATGCCTCTTCACTCAATATAAACTCAGTATGTATGTTTGTATTTTGACAGTTAACTTAACGCCATGAAAAAAGCCGGTTTATTTAATACCAAATTAAACAAAGTATAATGATTATAAAAATAGTATTTGAAAACAACAGTATTGCATAAAAAGAACAGTTTACATAGCAAAGAATTTTAATTTACCTCCGTTACAACTTCATGTAATGCATGATGAAGTTCTTCACCTTTCTTTCGTAAACTTAAAGTATTCTTGGCTGTAGAGTGTGGAAAAAAACTCGTGAATAGCACGACGTTTCGAGTTTAATTGAACTCTTTCTCAAGTGCTGGAATACAATTAAAAATATTGTTTTAAGACAATGTAAAACATAATAAAAAATGTTAACACAATGAT
>KZ869504.1:54434-67775 GCA_003456935.1 Machilis hrabei | reverse complement strand
GCATAAGTGATGTTCATGTTAAACATTGCATTGTTACAGTGGTCGCAGCACTCACTTGTATGCAGTTAAAAGTGCATGTTGATCAATTAACAAGTCACGGTCCTCCAGACTTTTTGAATTTATAAATTCTTCTTTGCTTGTCAATGTAAAGTTTATTTAAATGGTAGACTATTTCGTTTGAGTGACTCAATTGTAGGTTTGAAAGTAACAAAGCTAAAGATATGAAGAGTTTTATGCCTTAGATACATAGCTTACAATAAACTTGTAGTTATCTCTACTATAGTGAGATGAGTTTAAAATAGTAGTTTCTAGTTTCACCATATCAGCATTATTTACGTGCGTGATCTTTTGGGTTGTTGATATCGTAGACGAACTGCTGCCAAAAGTGCCAAGGAAAAAAAAAGTGGTTCTGCCACAGAACGCGTGTGTTTTAATTAAAATTTATTTATAAGCTCGAAAATAACAAAACACAAAGACGGTGTAGTAAAACCAGTTACCATAATAAAACAATAAAAACCAAATTTGTGTTAGCACGTACATCATTCTAATGTGATTTTCCACAAAAGAGAGTTGACGATTTGTTGAATGGGTGGGTACTACTTTATAGTTTAACATGTGAAGTTATGATCTACAAACGTTTGAATTTTATGATGAAGCAAAACGTTGTGTAACGGTTGTATCTGCTTTCCATTAAAAAACAATAGCTCTCGTTTGCTGGCGATAAAGTAACTCCAGAAAGCAAGTGAGAGGAAGAGGTTAAAATTCACGTCCTTGTTTTTCTGTCTGCCTGCGGAAGCCATCCCATCATTTAAACTCGATGGCAAGCTGTAATTTCATCGCTGAAGCTGTTATCTGGCCGATATTGGACCCAACTCCTCGGGGTGCAAAGAGAAAGAGAATGGCGAGAGCAAAAAGGAAATCGGTAAAAACAAGTGCAAAAAGAGACAGTCATAAAAACGACGAGGAATGAAATACAATAGAGCCAGAAAAGGAAATGAAATGCAAAGAAACACAAAGAAGAAAAAAGAAAAACGTGACATGGATGTAACAAAGGAAACGCAAGGAATTATTAGAAGTTGTTACCGCTTATTGTTATGTAAATTAAAGCTCAACAATCGCATAAGTGATGTTCATGTTAAACATTGCNTTGTGTACAGAAGTTCTGGGTTCGTGAGTTAATGGTAAAAAAGGGTTACGCAAGAAAATTGCACACATGAGAATGACGAAGCGGCGTAAGCCTATTGGAATGGGGAGTATTTTTGTGTGCATGCGAACTACACAGCCCAAAAATGCACGAGAAATCAGTAAACTGTATACTGTACTTGTTAAGTTCGTTCGGATAGATAAGTGAACAATTGTACTAGACACCCTGCCGTACGGATTGGACGCCATTATTAATGCGTGCTGCACTGCACTATTTTTGTACAGTTTCTACACCATCCCAGTTGGAATTCTTTACCTTATTCCATGTGAAACAATCACCCCATATACCTACAAAAAACAGCGGTCTTTAATAATTATTGCCATTTCTGCATTATTGTAAACATTAAAACATTTCAGTTGATTTCAGGACGTATATTTTATCCGACAATAAGTGTCGTAAAATCGCGGTGCGGGTTAAATACAAGACATGAGACGACGATATTTAAAATGTGTTTCACAACATATTAAAAACTCGATATGTCGTTATAGA
This sequence comes from Machilis hrabei, assembly GCA_003456935.1. Taxonomy (NCBI): domain Eukaryota; kingdom Metazoa; phylum Arthropoda; class Insecta; order Archaeognatha; family Machilidae; genus Machilis; species Machilis hrabei. The sequence goes on along the minus strand of KZ869504.1, from coordinate 66,082 downwards.
TATTTAGAAAATATAGTTCGATTGATATTGAAACTATCGACTTCAATATCGATATATCCCACACTCATATGTTCGTATTAAGTGAAGGCGTTTTAGAATTGAAAAGAAACATGCTGATTTGAAATTAAATCAAGGGATTAACGGACTAAGGAGATAAAGAGGCAATCAGAAAAGTGGAGGAGATGACTAACAAAGCAATAGAAATAAATAAGAAATGTAGTATATTTTGGACGTTAAAGGGAAGTCGATAATATTGTCAGAAATGTACCGTTTATTGTATGTAGTGTTCGTATTTGCTGATGCACTGTGCCACAGCCTCAGGTTTTAATGCAGCATATTATATACTTTTTCCAGTTATGAAACAAAATAAATATAGATTATGTCTATTTTAATTAATAACGTTATTAGTAACATTTTTTAATCTCAATTCAAGTAATGAATAGGTCTTTTTTTTTCTCTGGACGAGATCCTCATCTTCATAAGACATGCTATGCCCTTAATAAATAAGCATAAAAAGGAGACTAGAAGAAGAAAGGGCAAGGTTGGGATAGATCGCCGAAGCCCGAAGGGTAAATAAAATGGTTGTTTCGTTCGGTCGATGTTCAAACCGTGGAGNTTCACTGGCATCTAGCGGCAGACACTAGAACTATCTCCGATGACGCTTCTTGTTCCGTGCGGGCCATGCATACCATTCTTGGAGAGCTATGCAANACAGAAGCTTGGCGCTGTCACTCACGGTGACTGCCTGCAGCTTTCTTGTGGCTGTCAACGCTCTTTGTTGAATCTAAATTTCAGGATACAAGAGAAGACCTTTATATATTATTTTAGAAGTACTGTGTTATGAATACTTGTTTACACAAAAATGAACGTGAAGTCTACTTAACACACTTTAATGTTTAAAATTGCTTGTGTGGGCAGCTTTATATACCCTAAAATTGGTATGATATTTATTTATGAGGCTAGAAATTTATATAACGCTTAACCAGATTCCATACCAGCAATTAAACGCTGACCAATCAGAATTCAGTTCGAGCGGCGCTGTCTTGGGTCTATTGTGAACATTATCAAATCAGCTGTTTCCTCTTGGACGCCATTTTTACTAAGTAACTTGGTATACGAGTTTATGTTGTAGGCCTACTATTTGAGTTTCCGGAAGAAGCTTGATACAGTAGACATTGATCACATACAGTGTCTGATTTCATAGTATTTGTGGATAGAACTAAGAACACCTCATGACAGTAAGTACATGTTGTAATGGCTCGCTTTAAACAAAACGAAAAATGTAACACAGACAGTGGTTCAAGAATTTTTCAAATTAGTTCGAAAATTAGTAACATCACATTTGTCACAAGTAGTGGCTTTTTTTTAATAGATATTACCCGTCATTAATTAATATAATTTAACCTATCTAACAAATAACAAAGGATTATAAATACAACGTATTCAGTCCCGCACTCCGTCCAACCGAGAGATCGACTGAAATAAAGCGTATTACCGCAGAACAAGCCGGCAACAGTTTCGAGTGGTACGACGTACATGCTTCTTCCTCCAGGCGCCTCCACCTACTGGTTTCAAAGACCGTTATCCAGCATTGTGTTGCCGGTGAGAGTACTGGTAAAATATCTCTTCATTATTTCCGTAACAGCACACTAATAGGTTCATTCGCCCGCGGACGAATATCAGTCGTCAGCATAATTAAATGAAGTTATTAACTAATCATGCAATACATTATATTAAGCATTATTAATGATAAGTATCGATGGCATACGATCACAAATAATAAAAAGGTTAAATATAATTTTTATTTTTACCTAACGTTTTATAGTCTCTTCGTCAGCTGTATACATTAAAACATAAATGTAAAAATAAAAAAAAAAAAATAATTTTAACCTTTTTATTATTTGTGATCGNATGCCATCGATACTTATCATTATTAATCAACGACCAAGAAAAACAACAACATGGATTAAGAATTATTATTTTCCTTCGCTGTTACGGCCGGTAGTACCGGTTACATGGACGGTACGCCACTGGCTCACTAACTAATAAACTAAGTTAGGTATGTTTTACATTCCAGTTAACCAGATTCAGTAGCTATTATTCGCTACTAGACACGGTTTGTAAATATTTTGATCTTGCTATTTATAAAATCAGTTATTTAATAAATATGGTCTCTATCTTTTTTGTGCTCACCTCCTGATCGGCATGTTCCGGGTTCAAATCCCGGGACTGACTCCTCTTAGACTTGAGTAGAAAAGGTTATTCTACGAGTCTGCCTTTGAAGCACCCCAAACTAAGGTATGATCGTAGGCGTCTTCCGGGAGGGACGTAAAAAATGGGGTCCCATCGATAAGTGTTCGACGTTAAATAGCCCACCACCGGCTATGTGTCGAGGTGAGTGGTAAAATTCAATCATCCTGAAGTGTCNTTACGACGCGGATGGGGACTATAAACTCAAATAACCAAACCAATATCTTTTTGTTTTATGGTAAGGACAGTTTTTGCTCTAAAAGACAATTCCTGAACCCGTAAAACAGTGACAGAGGAAGGGTTCCAAAATTAGACGTCTAAAAACAGCACATTGTTCCTGAAGACCTCCGTAACTGTATTCGAGTTTGCTAAAAGTGTCGTTATTCAGTCAGTTTTATTTGGCGTCAAGACTGTGACCGTATATTTAAATTAAATACATTATTTTATAAATACCACCATTTAAATATTCTTAAACTTAAAATGCCTTGCCGGTGGCTATTTCTTATAATTAATTACAACTGTGTACGTAAAATTGAGGTAAAAAGTTGTAACTAAATAATTACTCAAAATGTAATTGATTAACTGTTAATTATTATTTTGTGTTTTTCCTTATCGGGTTATGGTCGACGTCGACATCTCTCCGTGGATGGAAAGAGAGGCGCGAGCGATTCTGTGGCTGCATAAGAGCTGGCTTCCAATGTTTCAATTAGCAGTAAAGCGTGTTGCGAGGCCGAGAGAGATTTGTTGGCAAGATAGAGCACGTCGATGGCCGAGGAGAGCTTCTTGTGAAGATCTCTGCGGCGCGGCGACGAAGGATTTCTTGTCATTTGATGCGAAATGAAGAGACCCTGATCAACGGAGGCGTAAAGGAATCGGATAAGGAAAAGCCAAGATAATTGACAACAAGGAAAAAAACAGGAATGTGTAATGCAGGAAGGCGAAGTAATTGCCGAGGAATAATAATAGGAAGAGAAAATGCAAGACAAGTGGCGTAGGCTACTCATATATATNAATTGAAGTATATATTTACTTTGAAGGAGGAAAGTAAACAAATTATGTAATACAGTTGCTTAATTATTAGTAGATGAGTGTTTCTAAAGGATAGTTTCTGAAATTGTATTGTTATTTTGTCAGTGTTTGCTACAATGGTTGATTATTTTCTATATTATTTAGTTGTATTATCTACTGTCTGGTTAGCTCTACTTGCTACGTTTCGAGATATATCTCTACTCTCGCCATCAGGCACCTTGAAAGCGCTGCTGATAATTCTTTGCAATTGCTTCCCAGCTCTGGGATTGGAACCTACGACCNCACGATCCACAGTCGAGTACGTAATCCACTCGGCTAGTTGATTACGTATTCGACTGTGGATCGTGAGGTCGTTGGTTCAAGTTGCAGTGCTGGAGCTACGTCTTTCAGGCGAAGCCTGAAAGACGTAATAGCGAATTTAATTTTTCGTAGCTTGGTAAGTGAACGAAAATTTGCGTTTTAAGCGAAACGAAATTTCGCGCTACGCTTCGTTTGGATATGACAGAATCGATAGTAGCGCTTTCAAGGTGCCTGATGGCGAGAGTAGAGATATATCTCGAAACGTAGCAAGTAGAGCTAACCAGACAGTAGATAACATCCAGCTAAGTGTGTCTTATTGTAAAAGTTTTCTACTGTCTTAATTTTTATCAAGGCTTCTAAACTTTCGTACAGCTTTTATACAGATGTTTAGAAACCTGGCCTAAGCCTTCCTACTGTACATTTCTGAAAGCATTCTTTCTAAAAAGTCCACCAATTAAAATGTACACATTGCCAAATGAAATCCCTAAACAACGATAACATCGACATCTGGACTTTCAAAGGCAAAAGAGGAACAGTAAGTCAGCTGTTTACTATCAGAGACAACACGACTTGGTCTTAATAATTTTAATNAGTTGACGATGGCCCCAGCCAATTATAAAGTTTGGTAGCTTCTAAAATATTTTATGCAGAGTGAGTGGTGACGAAGGTGCATCATAACCTGGGGACCTTATAGCAGAGCTATGTCTGCGTAAAAAAAATAAAAATACGTACAGTATAGCGTACACACGGATCAGATTATGGACGGATACGAAGTTATGAGAGCTCGCAGAAATTGATGCGCCTGGGCGATCTTGAACTTAAGTAACCAGCAGTGGATGATAATTGTTCTTGTTAGTATGCCTGCAACGTTTTCTAATGCCGAATATGGTATATGTTTATGGATTTTGTGCAACGAGAACGCATATCGAAGTTNGTTTTCTTTCTGGATTGGCGGTGGGGGTGCAGAAAATAAATTGAATGACCACCCAGATCACCGGACCTAAATCCTTTAGATTGTTGCATGTGAGGGTGGATGTAAGCGCTTCTCTAGGGTAGGAAAAAGTAAAAAACGACACCTTGGATGCTGTAACACTCATCAAGGGTAAACAAAATGAACTACAGTGACATGCTCGCTCGATTTACAGATAAGCTGCATTGTGTAGGGTCTATTAAGCCGAGGTTGGTATTCTTTAACGTATACTTATGTTAACTTGTAATGTAATGTAAGAATTACTTGGTCTGCTTCATCACCCTAGCTTTCTTTTAGAACTAAACTTGACATAGCTCCGGAAAATCCTTCCCATGTGTTATTACTTGGACAAGCCTCTGCTATAGAAGCTTCTAAAGGTATGTTGCTACCGCCTGTTGAAGGCAGTTTGTTAAACAGAAAAATACTGTGTGCATAATACGGAAAAGAGAAAAGATGCTATTTCTGAACTTCAGCTAAAAGTATAGTATAAAACTTCCATTGTAGGTAAATTCGTCATGGTTTCTTGATCGCTAAAGTTTAATAAATAGAACTAAAAGTATAATTGTGATTTTAATGTGTATTATCTGACGAAGAGCATTTTATATTCTCGAAACGTTATGTTTAAAATATAAATTATTTTGATCAATTTTATGATTATACGATCGTATGCTATCAATAATCTATTATTGTATGTAAAGTTGCATCATAAATACTTATTCTGTCTTACTATAAAATCTTAACTATTGATATTTATTTTATTATTTATTTTATTTTATTAGTTACTTTCTTTTTTCGATTTCGTGAAGTCAGAAGGAAGAACGTTATGTCCCCAGAAGGATTAAACAGACAAATCTTAAAGTAGAAGAGATGGCTTAGGACAATTATTGTTACTGCACAGTTTCACATAACCAGTGATATAAATTAATTTAAATGTATACTAGCTGTAACGCAGTCTGATCTCGTATACCTTATTCTAGCGCAATGAGTCCGAAACTAAATAAAAATAGTAAGGTCCAAAGCAAGAAAAATAATTTGCTTGCAAACAGTGCATGGCAGTAACATAAGTTTTTTTAATACTCTCAAGTCTTGGCAAGAGAACGAAAAATGCGAGCTATTCAATGAATTTGATTAAACACGTGTTACTCATATTTAAGAAGCTTAAAAAAAAACAAATAAACTAATGAAAGAGTGCAAACATAACACTTGGGAAGTTTGTACTACGTGAAGGAGGATAAGAAAATGGCTAGGGTAAATGGGCAGGGCAGAAGAATTAAGGTGCGAACACGAGTGAGTTGTTTCCTCCAGTTGCCAATAGATGGTGGACGTAAATTGGCTCTATCTGACACGCCGCGCCATCCCATGTCACGTGAAAACAAGAAACATTAGGCTGCTCAAGATTTATCACCGCAGAAAATAAACTGAAAACTGGCAAAGGGCTACGATTGTGACGGGAGAACGAAGGATGGTGGAAGAAGAAGAAGGAAAAGAAAAGGAGATGTAAGAAGAAGAGGGATATGTCCCGGAATTGTAGAGGGAGAGGGATGAGAGGTTTTGTTGGGATGGGGGAAGTCGTATGGCCGTGACAGCATGGGCAAATGGAGAGGCAGCTCGTTTATCTACTCAAGCTCATGCCAGGCAGGCAGACCAGACCGATTGAGGAGGCGGAGACGAAAAAGAAGAAAGTGTAACAGAAGTGTACAAGCAAATAAAATAAGCGATGACATAAATTGTAGCAACGATAATCTTTTACGATTCGTTTTCCGTGATCACAAGCACATGTGAGTATGGAGAAATGCCAGCTTGAAAATAGAATTGTGTAAGCAGCTTGGGCTATTAGAGGGATCGTGGCGGAGTCAGCGTTCAAAGAACCAGAGGCGAAANAAATACTGCATAGAAGTGAATGAATGAATTATCAACATTCTGCAATGCTGTTTGGCAACAGTGTTTATTTGTTATAACAAGGTTTTAATCATTTTTTTTTTGTGTGTTAGTCTGAAAGCGACGATCTGCAACATTCGGCAGTTACCAATCCATTCATTACGAGCGTACGCATTTGTTGATGCTTTAAAAAAAATTGTTGTATTAAATGCTTTCCCTTGCCCAGTCGCAGAATAAAGAGATAACAAATTAGTTTCTTGGGCCTTCCATAAATATAACATGTAACTACTCTGAATGTCTCTTTCTTTTTTATTCAAAGCCGACCTGCTTAGTCTAGTGGTTAGCACAGCGCACTCTGGCCCGAGAGGTTGTGGGCTCGAATCCCGCGTAAGGCATGTATGTTTGTGATGTCCATTCATCTTCATTAATCATAATACACATTGTTCATCGTTCTTAAATGACCCATCAGGTGTCGATAGGACGTTAAACACTACATATAATGTTTTTGTTGAGTGAGTATTGATAGTTTGTCATTCAGTCGTAAAAGTGAATTTATTAAAATACGAGTAGTGTTTAGAAAAAAAGTATTTATTCATCAGATGTTAAGATATTTTACACCGTACCGTAAAGTGGGGCCTACTTTGCACCTGCAGGAGATACTTTGCACCACTTGCCAAATTACTTATATCGTATAAAATATGATCTAGTTCGGATTAATTCCTAGTTTATCTAAGAAATGGCATACCAATGCACATTTTAGAAGATATTGGTATGCCATTTCTTAGATAAACTAGGAATTAAATCTGAACTAGATTATATTTTACACGAAAAAGGTAATGGAATGTATTTTGGCAAGTGGTGCAAAGTATCCCCTGTAGGTGCAAAGTAACCCCACTTTACGGTAACTTTTTTTCATTATGGGGACTTTCAGATTTATGACTCATCTCAAAATTGCTTATTATGACTCAAGACATGATTCACATCTCAAAATTGCTTACAAAGTACATTCTTCGAGTTATTGGAATACGCATGTGCGTACAAAAGATATTGGATTGCTCCCTTTTTTTCTGGAGGTGAAGAATAACATAAGTAACATGAGTAATATTGTTTCATCATTTCTTAGCTACAATAATTGCCGAAACATATTTTGTTATGAAGAGATCAACATTTACAACCTAGTCTCAATTTTTCACTTTATATTAGTGGTGACATGTATGTGAAGGTCTTATGACAGACTAGCACGTGTTACAGTATTGTTACGCGTAAAGTTAATACGTCTCTCGAATAGTAATTTCCATTTCTCTTTCTGTACGTTAAAAATTAATTCGCTGAAGAGCATCGCACTCCCTGCTTTAAAAAACATTCATGGAACATGATCATTTTCTAGCCGTAATGACAGACAGGTGGTTTGTTCATTTTCTTGTGTTGTTCATGAAACTGAACAGATGCTCAAGTAGAAAGGAAAATAAGAGTTGGAAATAGTGGAAGTCTTGCTTTGTTCTTCACCAGCTTTTCGGATTACAAGAAACCTCTGTGGAGAAGATTTATTTGCAGCTGGGAACTGCGAAAGAAATTTACGAAGTGTAAAAGAGCGCAGAGGTGGAGAAAGAGAGGACTTGAAGGTGAGTGCGCCCAAGAGGAAGGTGGAAGAGACAAACTGAAGAGGGTGTGGGTAGTAGAATTTACAATGACTCTCAGAAGAGGCCGGCTCCTGGCGTCCTGTTTCGTTTTGTTTTACACCTTTATAGGCGTGTTAAGGCAAGAATTAAAACCAACGACCTGGAGAGACGAACTCGAGGAAATTACAGAGAACACAACTAATTTCCACAGTTTACTCCGTGAAGAACTCCGAAGCGAGTAAAAAATAAAGCCATTTTCTTGTGCACTATCAAAGGTTGCTACATGCTACTTATTTCCGAGCTGTTTTAATAGCTTGAAGAGATAATAGACAGAATTGCATTCATTGTAGTTTCGAGGTTAAGAAAGTTGTGACTCCCATTGCTAAGAAAGGAGCTCATGTTTAGCAAATTACGTTTGATTTTGGCACTGAACTATATATTTTTGAACATATAACCACTTCAAACTTTTACAGAGCAGCCCCGAAAACGATCACAGGCCTCAACATGAATTGGATATTGTATGTTTCTCCTAAGCCTCAAATTTGAGGTATTATTCATTGCAATGACATTCTAATGAGTGATTCACCTGCAATTATTTTTAGGAGATTGCCCTACGTATTATAAGAATTAAAGCTTCGGCAGTAGACGATGCTTCCCTTACCAGCGCGAGGTTGCCATCACCCATACGGGGCAAATTACAACAAGAGCTCGGAATGTTGAACCGCGGATACGGAAACTACTCATGGCATACTTAAAATAAACCATAATGAGAAACTAGTTTAAGTTTTGAAGTTTGTAATGGTGCTTATTTTATATTTGTAAGTACAATAAAATCGGAAAGGTTTTTCGTGTGGAACAACAAGAAGACACGTGAACTGTTTGATAATTTGTATATGAATAAGACATCCTAAAAACACATCCTTGGAAACATCCAGCGGATTTGGAAATAGGCGTTTGACGAGTTGCCAACGTCAAAGGACAACTGTTCTGACGCGTGTTTTTGATTTTCGGCCAACGAGTTTAAATGTGTTCTGTAGTAATGCAACAAAAACTGGTTCGAAGGTCGCAAACCCTGAGGCTGCATAGGCTTACGTGGAAGAAGTAGTAGTCAACATTTGTCACGATAGGAAACATGCCAAATAGTCTGNACGTTTTCTTTCTAAGTTACGCAAAGAAAATAGCCTTGTCCGTATGTATCTGCGACTTTATATCAGAGACTAAACTATTTGAAAGAACTACTCCATGCGCACACTATTAACAATACTATTAAAATCAAATACTTGTGTAGAAAATTCGAGGATCTATTACACATGATGCTTCTTACGATGTCGAGTACATTATGCTTGCTGCAANCATTTCGCATGTGGATTTTCTCGACCGAAAAATGCGGATTCGTGGTTCAGAATACCACATGCATCGATAGAACACTTCCACGACTGGAGAATACGCACGTGTCTTGATTTGGTCGACAGAGTGAGTTAGTTGCCCGCGCACGCTTTCGTTTGAGTTTCCCATCCTTATTCTTACCCAATAATGGTAGGCCTAGTTTTTGCGAATAAAACACCATGGTATCCTCTACATATATGCTCGAAGCAAGGATACAAACGCTTGATTGAATCTTAGATTTATTCAGTTTGATGACACGTAAAATGTTCAAACGGTACTCTATCTTGCGCCACACATTGTGCAACATTTGGGGAGTGACACCTTCAGTTGCACGTCTGATGCGTTCACGCAACGTGTGCATTATCCTGCACAGGTTTGGCGTATACCACGTCCTTGACGTATCCCGAAGCGAAAAAATATAAGAGGGTAATATCAGGTGATCTTGGAAGCCATGGTATAGGACACCGATTAGGAAATGCTTCGTCCAGACAGTTCCGTACAAACCTTGCCCAGTAGGGTGGTACTCTATCTTGCTGAAAAATAACATTGGGCTGCATGTCCTGGAACTGGGGTATGGCGTAATTCTCGAGCATACACGTACGAGTATACATTGCCGGTGACAGAATTTTCGCATTAATGCACACTACACATTTGGCGTTCCACGTTNCACNAGGGGTGGATGAAGTGCATGAAGTGAAGTAACATTGAAATCAGGGTAATCATTCTGGGACACCCTGTACTTAAAACGTTGTGTCAGTACTGAAATTCAATCTCGGGTATATATTGAAATACACATTGATAAAATCTTAAATCTGTTGGGATTTGAACCGCAGAACCTCTGGTATCAGTTCATTATTTTATGATAACGATTTTTTGCGTCTCAGACCACACGACCGTCTTCGGTAAACAACAGTAGCAANTGAAGTAGCACCAGATGTTCTGGGTTCAAATCCCNGCAGGACTTAATTTGTCTCCGTACGATTTAAGCAATTTTCCTTTCAGTGTGTTTTGTCTTTTCGTAGGCTTGTCTAATTCGGACATTTGTAACACTGGCTACTGTTGTTTGTTTAACCAATTAAATCTTTTCAGACCATAAAACACTTGAATCTTTCTGGGAAATGGATTTGTTAACGACGTAACAGAAGAAAGCGTAATTGCAGAAACAGGAACAAAATCAGTAGCAGAGCCTCTAAAAAGTTTATATCTCTTCGTTCTCAGAAAGGAGAAGAACTTAACTTGTGCAAACTAGTCTTCTGACTTCTCGCAAGAATGCACCACGTAAGCGAAGAGGAAATAACGAGTTTCCAGTTAGAAGTGCTGTTATATTGATTTAGTTATTTTTTAAAAAATTGTGTACATGTTTTATTTAATGACGATTACCACTTGTGCGTGTGTTTGTACACTCGGGGACGAAAGTAGTTGGAAGTAGTTTCCAATTCTGCAAACATGCAATTCGATTTGGACACCCCTTGCACTAATAATAGGGGCGAAAGCACAAAATCAATAAACAAAACGAGAAACGTCCTGCTTTTGTGTGGTTAAGATAGCGGGAGTTGAAAATAGAAAAAGACATCGTTGGGTTCAAATCTAGCTCAAGCCAAACAGCTTTTGCAATTTATTGTAACGGATCTCACAAGTGGGTCTCGGACATTTCGATAAATGTGGGTAAAAGTGAGAACTGTGTTAGATATTGGATTCAGCGGTTTCAAGACGAAGGGAATCAATCGGGCGTTCACGAACAAGAACCGAACAAAGAGATATGCTATTTTGGTAGCTAATACAGCACATCCGTTTCAGGCGGCTACTGACATCCACCGTCAATTACATCTGCCTTCTCGNTCCGTTCTGCTGGTATTTATACTTTACCGAATACCAGCAAAGAAACAACAACGCACAGACGATCATCGAGAGGATCGTCTTGGNTTTGCCCTTCAGTAACTTCGTATGTCGCATGTTTTTCACACATTTTCTTTTTGTGTTACGGAATTGTTGAAGACAATTTATTTTCGAAATTGATATTTGTGAATGAAAGAGTAAAGTGTTTCTTTTAGTTTCACAACATATTAAATACTTTCTAATTTAATTTTCATTCCACAAAAATAGCGACAATTACCTGTTTTATGACACCTTAACAGCAGTTTTGTGTGTGGGGGGAGGGGGAGGAGGGTTTGGTTAGGGTTAAAACAGGAATTGTTAAATCTAATATCGGTGGAAAC
>KZ869504.1:1569-16515 GCA_003456935.1 Machilis hrabei | reverse complement strand
AAAATTTGCGTTTTAAGCGAAACGAAATTTCGCGCTACGCTTCGTTTGGATATGACAGAATCGATGCTGGTACTGTAAAAAAGGTGCCGGTACTGCGTACCGGTCCGTACCGTCACAAAAAAAGCACTGGGCGTATCTAATTTTGTGTCGTAATATGGAAAATGGATTTTATCAAACTTTAAACAAAGAATACGCGACGATTATTACGTTTGTGTAAGGGGCTGCTGTCGACATATCCTTCTTATTTGCAGAAAACGAAACCAGTTTCAGGGAACGGAACATGGTTGTCGCTATAACATAATATCGCAATACAAAATCATATCAGAGTGTCCCAAAAGAAAATGAATGAAACAGAAAGTAAGAAATATATATATATATAATTTCCTCATCGGCTGGTATTACTGACAGAAACAGGTTTCGTGGCTAACAGATAAGTCGAACTCGTAATTATTGCGAGTTCGACTTCACTTATCTGCTTTTCACGTTTAAGTTAGATAAACTCGAAGTGTGTTGAACGACTTATAATTATTATGAATCGTTCAACATACTTAGAATTTATCTAACGCGAATATGAAAAACAACGATAGTAATTTGTGCTGAGGTGGCATTAAAAGTGGAGGCAATTAAACAAAAAAGAAGGTTGAGATATGACAGAGAAAATATTAAATAAAAACACAGACACACACATGAGGATTTGTGGTAACAGTTGTGTTTCAGGGATAATGATTCCAAGCTGTTGCCATTTTGGTGTATTTTTTCGATGTTAACTTGTTCTCTAAAGGCCGTACCAAGTAGTACTATTGCTGTATTGTCGTGAATAACGTTTCAGCGCGTGTGACAAACACATCTATTTACAAAGCACGCATGTACAAGCACACACAGTGTGCGTACGCACGCGAAAGACAAAGAATTGCATCTGGACTTGGAAACTATAATAATCTCCCCTCTAATAATTTAGAATGTGGACTCGTCTGCGCCTGTCTATTTTTTCATAAGCTTACACCTTGTTTACTTTTCTCCTTGATCATTTGAATTTCTGATAATCTGTTACTGAAAGTCGATTATCAATGAAAACAAAGACTGTATGATGATCTGTTCGCTTCGCGTGATTGCGATGTGTGCACTTTCCATATAAGGCAAGAGGGCGTGGTTAAACCGTGACCTGAGTACGACATCCTTGCGCGATCATGGAATCTGAAAGGATTTGACATTTTCTGAAGACGATTATTTTGGAATAAGGTGCTATTATATTACTACAAGAGTTAAAAATGCTTATTTATCAAGTTAAGCATCGTGTTTATGATATACTGCGTTAGTTAGTACATTATATTCGGTGTGAAAACGTCAATCTTTTAGTCGCCGCCATACCGCGAGTTGGAGCGGCCGTCTGCTGTTGCCATGGACTAGTCCACATTGAGGCGGAGGGGAGGCCGGCCATACAAGCCCATCTTTAACCAACAATCGCGAAGAGCAAGCAAAGGCTTACGTGTGAGTGGAGCCGTAGAGTGGTACGGTCCGTGTCACGACAGTGTGTATATCAATTTCCAATTTATGACCTCGTGTGTGTGATCTGGGATGATTAACAACATGGCACTAAATGTTTTTGTGGTTGTGTCATATGTGTACCACATACTGTGTGTTTACTAGTGATCCAGTAATGTCGTATACCAGTGAGTAGAAAATTGTGGAGTTTTCATTACTTCAAGCACTGTGTATGTGTGTGGTAGAATGTGTCTCGGTGTGTGTGTTTGAACTACACGGATTGTTTTGTGATACCGGGAAGACTGAAAAATATTTACTGAATCTAAGGTATGTGCATAGTATGCATGATACATGTGTATTGATATTATTTAGTTCTCTAATAGCTAAAAAAGCTAGGCGAATCGGAGTTTTGTTTTGTAAATTTTACTTAAGTTTTTATGATTTAATTAGCCTAAAGTAACATTTTTAGCATATTTCTATACAAATAACGTTTTAGAAAAGCGAACAATAAGTAAGTTAGAATTTTAGTAATGAAATAAGCAGGTGAAAGCTATGTTTTCTAATTATTTATTCCTGCCGCAGTCCGCGTACTTTGTTCATACAAGCGTATTTAGTATGCTGTACATACTTCACACATTTAGAAGACAATGTATATGATCTTTTTTGTGAGATGTTCATTGATATAGTAATGGAGATAAACATTGTATTAATTATGTACTTTAAGTTTACCTATTAAATTTGTGAAAGCACTAGAACAAGCGATGTAATGTATAAATTAATTTAGACTAATATTTATTACATTATGGAAGTAGTAGACGAAGTGTTGTTACATGTTCAAAAAGTAATTAACATGTGCCCAGGGATGTTGTTTGATCGATGTCACACAAATCATAATTACTTTGGAAGTATCAATTGATTGAAACATTGAATAACTTATCTTAATGAATGTTTAATTTAATATATCGAAAATCTAATTAATAGACGTTGACCGCAATTAAAAATGAACTTGCTTCTCTGTTGTTCAAAACAGGAGAACACTGGAAAACCGGATGCTCTGTGTTGTTTTGTCAGAAAACTTGCCAGAAGTTGATTGATAATTATAGCTTTGGTGGAAACCAGTGAAAACGTCGTGTAGGAGTCTTGTTAATTTTAGGTGTGGAAAGCTGACTCGTTACTATAACCGCGGCATCCCTTTAACTCCTTTCATCTCTCTTGCTTTCCTGTTACCTACTTTTTTTTTGCGTTATTCAAACGCACTTTTTGTTCGTGTTGCAAAGTTGCAAACCGTTATATACATTATTAGTGTTTATGGCTAGTCTACAATGAGACTCAGACCTAAGAGACTCAAGGTAGACCTACCTCTTCCCCAAAACTAGTGGCCCACAATGGTGTACTAAGATTTAAAAGCTTCACCCAATAAGAACGGAGGGGCAAGCTACGTTGCTATTTTGTTCTAACATAGGGCCTAATTAACACGGATTGGTCAGATAAAGTCGACTTACACTAAAGCGTGGTTTGTGATCCCTGCCGTATCCTGGATACCGGATTCCGCAACATGTAAGCAACCGGATACCGCAAGACCAGTGTTTATGCTCATTTCTCTTCTGCTAGCGGTATCGGGTAAAAACAGATGACCAACGATATAAGAAACCACGTGAGTTTTGTCGTCCCTGAACTATTGAGTTTGTATTGTTTGAGCTTTTTGGTGGTTAAAGTTGTACATTCCTCCCATTGTTTCGTTAGTTATCAAGCGAAATGGACTTTGACGACTTCAAACCGAAAATAAGCACAGAATTCTAGCCTCGTGACGTCGTGCGTACATGTGATGAGAAAACAATACGGATCTCGATGTGTTTAAGTTTCGACCAAAGGTAATACATATATCTAAAGGTATATTATCTATAGTTTTGATTGTGTTTTGTTCTCTCTGTAGACTAAAATAGTTTCTAGATTGAGACACAGGGATTCGACTCCGGCACGTAATGGCATGGTACGGTAAAAATAGAATTTAGAATAGCTCTCCGACAGCGGCATGCAGAAACGTGCAAGTGCGGAGTGAGTACGGACTACACCATATAACAACGTTGTTTCTATTTCATCTCCGGCAGCTTGCGACTGCGGTATCCGGGATACGGTAGGGAGCATAAACCATTCTTAAGAGGTGGGAGATGAGTCAGATGACCATTGCCGTTAGGTCTCATGGTGGGTCTACTAGTAGTTTCAAAGTCCCGCTGGCGCATGATTATAATATGTAATACGGTACGCAAAATTGTGTTGTGTGGCAACCATGAAAGTTACCAAAACGATTCTTAAGGTACTAAAAACCATGAAATAAAAGCTGCTAACTTATACATGCATATCGTACTTCTCAATTATCCTACAACGTAGGATATTAAGATACATATCTAGTACAACTCTTCTCAAAACAGTATACTACGTTTGTCGGCCCCGGTAGCCTAGTGGTTAGTNCCGTGGTATTGCACGCCGGAGGTCCCAGGTTCGATTCCTGGCTAGGGCATCATGGGTGTCTTGCTTGTGCTGTCCTAAGTGTGTGCACTTGTGTTGGCATACGTCCGAGCNCTCACTTGTGTTGTCTTAAATGTGTGCACGTAAAAACTATCAGCCTATCTGATTTCCATTGTACCTAACTATTATTTGATCAGGGGCTCATTCTCTGTGATTAGCGTATGTTGTGAAATTTGGTTTTGTTTAATCTTTGAATCCGTTTCAGATATTAATTAATTTTTTGTTTGTTAATTCACCATTCCTTTTGTTTTCGCCAGTTTGCTCTCTTCGTTCCAAGTTTACTTCTTTCACCAACTCTTTTATCTTTATTCCCCATCTCGTCGTCCTGGTCGAACGCTTGGCATGCGTGTGAAGCACAGTTTTTTGTTCGATGCCTTTTTCTTTCTGACTAATGGCTGCTTCCTTGGCTGCTTATCCGGCAGAGGTCGACGTGTCGGTGTTTTCCGTTCGTTCTCTCATTTATTAAATCGAAACATCGGCAACACATTAAACTGCGAATGTATTAACAAAACTGTTTTTACAGTCGAAAGACACGTTTCAGCAGACGGTACAGTGTTTGTATACGCCTGGAGGGAATACAATTCAAATGAAGAGATTAATATGATAAGCAGGCAATGAGTGTTGGAACAGTAGGAGTTATAAATATAAAATCAATTTGATATGTAGTAAGGAACAATTAACGCACACGTAGTGTTCGTCTCAGTAGCAACTATATCAAGATCGTTTTTTTTTAGAAATGGTAGGTTACTTTTAAATAAACATTCAGTTAAGACGATTTTAATACCAGGTTCAAGAGGTTCTGTGATTTTATAGCAAAAAGCCACAGAATTGAAATAAAAGACAGATCGTGGCCAGTGTTGTTCTTCAGTGAAGGCCTACGCAGTGGTTGCTCTGGCTTTTCCTTTTCTTTCGCCACTCCATTCGCCAAATACAAATTTGTTTCGCCAAAATATGTTAAGTGTCGCCATGTATATAAAATAACACTATTGGTATTAAACAAGACATGGTAGATATTTAATAAACTTAAAGAAAAGGGATGATTGGACACAATACAAGTGACAGTTTAAGTTTGCGAGAGTTACAGTACCAGCATCGATTCTGTCGTATCCAAACGAAGCGTAGCGCGAAATTTCGTTTCGCTTAAAACGCAAACGCAAAGCCTGAAAGACGTAATAGCGAATTTAATTTTTCGTAGCTTGGTAAGTGAACGAAAATTTGCGTTTTAAGCGAAACGAAATTTCGCGCTACGCTTCGTTTGGATACGACAGAATCGATGCTGGTACTGTAAGAGAAAGAAAACAGGCTAAATATATATTACAATAAAGTGTTAAAACAAATAAATTTAAGAATCTTATAGGAGTGTCCAAGCAAATAAAAAAATTGCAACAAGAATCGCCAAATGAATAAAAAATTCGCCACATATATAAAAAAATCGCATTTGGCGAAAAATGCGATCGGCAGCGCGACCCCTGCCTACGGTGTTCATTAATTGTTAGTCTTAACATGTGGTTTTTCTTCTATGACGTGGCATAAAAGGTGGTGGTATTTGCTACATGAACAAGACCTGTATTAATTCCATGAGCACATGTTGCAAAAAAAACACCCATTCCTTGGGCGCTAAAAAGACGGGATTTGAACCTAATACGTACCAGTCAGACTTAGTTAAGCTACTCAAACCAAAGCCTCATTGATCTTAGCGTTACATGAAACAAGGTGTAGTGGTAATTAAGATAAGAGTATTATTTGAAAATAAGTTAAAATTGACTAATAAAGCTTAAAATATACTATGCTGCATATAAATTTATGTAACTAATTAATTGTGGACATTATATATTTTTTGGTTTAGTGATCTTCATTCCCTAGTTGGCTATCGAATTCTTAGGAGTTTGGGGGTGTATTATTGCTTTACGTTGCTACCCTTACACGATAACCCAAGTACAACGTAACCGCAACTAGACGTGTGCATTATTTGTACGTGCTTCTGCAGCGTACCGTAACTAAAGCGTTGTTGAGCTATGAGAATTGTGGTGCGCCATTCTTATTATGTTGGCCTGCGTTACTACTGTAGTTACAGGATAATTATTTTCAAAGTAGCAGTTTGTCTGTAGTAGGTTGGCCTTTCTGGCACAGTAGTTCCAGAACAAAGGATATTTTTTACTGTTAGAAAGTGGAGGCCGTATTCAGTGACGCTTGTTATTTATTGGATTCGAGCTTGATTTTTTATATAGTCTAATTTAATCAGTTACCACTCCGAGCTGATAAGAATGTACAGGAAAGAATTCATATTGTACAGTGAACAATAAGCTAGTTTTTTAAGAGTTCGTCTTTGTACTTTGCGGGAACCTTTTGTTTTACAACGTTTACAATATCATTCGCACATTTTGCACAAAATGAAAAATGTGATTAGAGGAATGTAGAGTAACCACAGTGTGTTGTGATTAAAGTTATGTAACATTTACATGGATCTGTTTTAAACTAATTTGTGAATGAGTAAATGCTATAGGCCTATTGTGAATAAAGGCAATTGTGGATTGAAGTTAAACAAAATGGGTATATACATTTTATGTCTAGGTGCCTTTCTAATCGCATTACCATATTTGTTGAAGTTCTTACAACATCTCATATTAGGAAGAGAAACAAAACACTTGGTAAAGCTCTATAGTTTATAGTATTACTATTAGAGTTCGGTAGATTAGGTAGATTTCAGTTAATATTTTCGTAAAATTGTATTTTACGAAAATATTAATTAGTCTTCTTACTCTATGAGATTCGGGTACAGCTACCAGCCCGCCGGCTTGCTTGGTAAGCCTGAAGAAGGACACCTCATCCTCTCTCACATCGTCATTTAGTCCGTGACCTTTGTCTGTTTTACCGTTATTTTCACGGTCACTGCTCTACTGAGCTCGCATCTTCGACCCCTCTTGCTGCTACCTACGTTCGTACTACTAGGCAGAGTGACTCGTGTCAGGCTTTTTTTTACCCACTATTGCGGCTCACTACATTTCTACATTTTCCCCTCGAGTTTCCAAACTCTGGAACATTCCCGTCAAATGTTTTCCCTGAAATGTACAAACTTCAAAATCAAAGGTTCAAAAACACACTCCTCGTATGTTCACTTTTGGCCGGCCGCTTCTAATGGCCCAAAAGGTGGCGATGAGATATAAAACATGTCATCGCCATTATTGCGTACACAATTTGTTATTTTGTTAAGTTATTTATTCATTTTAATTGGTGTACTTTGTTTAACAGTAAAGCAAAAACAACAACACTGCGGTATTTAATGATTTGTAGACCCTCGTGTGTGCAAACTGGAATGTAGTATATTAATTCTTTGTGAAGAAAATAATAAATGAGCATGTTTTGTCAGATTTGTGTAGCCTGTAAACATATTCAGCAAACAGAATGGACGGTGTTGATTTTTAGTTGAGAAAAGAATCTATTGATCTTTTTGAACGATGACAAGCGAGATTAGGCCTCGTGCCAATGGGAACGAGGGAGGAAATGAAGTATGGGAGTGGTAACCGGAATGGAATGGAGCGGAAAGAGGAGGGAAGGAGGAACGAAGTTGGAGCTAATCTTGAGACAGGCAACTAAATCCGTGCCGATCTTTTGCTGTTGGAAAGATTTAGGAGAACGTTTTCCGCCGATACCATTACACGTAGACGAGTGATTGTACAATTTGCTGGCGGTTAACCACTAACCATCCGAATATTGTGTGCCAAACTTGATGGGTTGAAGCAAATTCCTTTGTTGTCGTTGTTCAATAATGAATGATAGTTTTCTTTGCTGACATGAACAGAACAAAAGTCAAACACACCATATTTAACTCCAGATATTATCGAAATGTTCTGTGTTTCTACAACTCGTTAAATTAAATACCCGAAGAAGATCTCTAATAAGACGTGCTTGTGGGATGTAAAACAATACGTCACTGTTGTTCAGTGATCGCTCTTTCATACCCACTCTGAATTTTCTGCAAGTCTCATAGAGACTCAGGGGTCGCGCTGCCGATCGCATTTTTCGCCAAATGCGATTTTTTTTATATATGTGGCGAATTTTTTATTTATTTGGCGATTCTTGTGGCGATTTTTTTATTTGCTTGGCAATCTATAAGATTCCTAAATTTATTTATTTTAACACTTTATTGTAATACTGTATATATTTAGCCTGTTTTCTTTCTCNTACAGTACCAGCATCGATTCTGTCGTATCCAAACGAAGCGTAGCGCGAAATTTCGTTTCGCTTAAAACGCNAATTTTCGTTCACTTACCAAGCTACGAAAAATTAAATTCGCTNTTACGTCTTTCAGGCTTCGCCTGAAAGACGTAATAGCGAATTTAATTTTTCGTAGCTTGGTAAGTGAACGAAAATTNGCGTTTTAAGCGAAACGAAATTTCGCGCTACGCTTCGTTTGGATACGACAGAATCGATGCTGGTACTGTAACTCTCGCAAACTTAAACTGTCACTTGTATTGCGTCCAATCATCCCATTTCTATAAGTTTATTAAATATCTACCATGTCTTGTTTAATACCAATAGTGTTATTTTATATACATGGGGACACTAAACATTTTGGCGAAACAAATTTGTATTTGGCGAAAGGAGTGGCGAAAGAAAAGGAAAAGCCAGAGCAACCACTGGAGACTTCAGCAATTTAATAGGGTGTATTTTCGATTAACAGTTGTCTACATATTGTTGAACTTTCATAATTTTAGTTTGTAATCAGCGTATTCTTTGGTAAATTGTTTTTGGCTTTCTGATAGGACTGTCTGATACAAACACGTGTCTGCAATTGAAAAACGATAAAAGAGAAATACAACTTTCGCAACAGAAGTAAATCACATTAAACACGTTATAAATTATACAAATTATCTTGTAGACTTAAACGGGTGAGTTGTTTAAGAGAAAGGCTGTTGACTTAAGTGGTTGTGCAGAAACATGTCTTGCTCGCTTCCAGGTGATTATTTTTCCAAATTACAACGTAAGTAGATTTACATTAGTTTAACTCTCCTTTCATTCGTGCTATCACTTTGTGCATAGCGAGTCGGGACCCAGAGTTACCTCGGGCGACTACGTATCGATCGAGAGCCCAGCGTTGCGTAACTCAATTGCTTCTAATTTAATTTGTTAATTACACCGAAGCGGTTTCAAAGTTTCTCATCGGGAATAGTCAATGATTAAATATTTTTGCACTCACGGTTTTAGTATCTTGTTTACGAAGTGCAGTCTCGCCGGAGATAACTTTTCTCCCTGGTTTATCTTTCAAACCTTATTCTAGGAATGGAACTTCCACAAAATAAATGTTATTTTAATCAACATAATTATGTAAGTTTAACATTTGTTCTAACTTGTTCCAGTAGCTGTCGCGCATTTATGCCTTTTCCAAAATTGTACTGCATGAACCAGCAACGTTTTTTAAAAGCATTCTTTCACTTGGGCTCCAAAGTGTTCTTTATAAACTACATACATATGAACGCAGTGACGCTGTAATGGTGACATTTCATTAAATGGCACTCCGACACAGTAGTAAGCTATTTTATCACTTTTTAGAATTGAAGTAAATGAAGCAAATGATAATGAGATGGCTTTTGAAGGATTCCAACTCACAATATGCCAATCTGCAGTTCAGTTTGCTTATTTAAAAAATGCAAAACTGGCATGATATAAGTATAGACGTAGTATAAATACGCGTAGGGGCCTATGGTGTGTGTGTGTGCTTGCGTTGCGTCCAACCAATAGGAAAAATTCTTAGGAAGAACTGAGGTGTGCAACAGCCGTTTTGATTATAGTGTAATCATAAATAAACAGGTTAAGTAGATAACACTTCCGTAGACTGATTGAGATTGGTTGTTCGTGGAGTGATGGATTCTATTGTATTAAAGCGTCGTTTTACTGTTGTGAAGTTTATAAACAGGCACTTTACAACTCTGTTATCTATTAGGCCTACTTGTTGTTATTTCGCAAGCTACGTACTTCTGTCATACACATTTCAGTCGGTGTCTTATCTTCAGAGTGCAAACAGCTATTTTGAAAAGAAGAGAGTTAGATGAACTCGTGATATTGGCCTTAAAAGAAGCGAGTCGTACGGTTGAGTGGCATGATTAAAAATGTGACAGAGTGAAAGGTGTAATCGGTGCTCATGCCTCTGTGGGCATGTAATTGCTTTGAAAGAGTTGTTGTGTTGTGCTGCAACCACAGAGGTCGGCCGTAATGGTTGTGTGACTGAAACACTTCCAGCGAGCTCGTCCAACTGAAACCGCATTTCGTTGAATTAAAACATGACTAGGCTATTTGAGCGTTTTGTCTATTCATGAATACGTGTTTCTTGGTCATTAACATGTTCCCTACAAGTTTGTGTTGGAAGTGAAATCGAACTGTCAGCGTTGTTTTATTCAGTTTGGTATTCACAACATCACGTATCTCACAGTCTGCAGTGTTACTAAATTAATGCAGAGTAGGCTCTTTTTGTTAAGTGTGCAGGAAAGCATTATCGTTAGTTTTGTGGTAGTAGTAGCCTACCCTAAAATTACATGTAGAAAGTCGAAACGATTCTTGTATCATTTAAAAGCTAAAAAAAGGACCAGAGTGGACACATTTAGATTAATTAGATTTTATTTGAACGTGCATATTTCATTAGTTTTAAGTGATATGGAAAAAAAAGCAAATAAATCGAAGGTGTCATCTTCAAAGGTTTTGCTTCAAGAAATGTTTCAGAACGTTTCATTGCTGCTAAACAATTTTCTTTCTAATTATTTTGCGTGTTATACGGCACAACGAAGTCTCTTCTGATAGCCGCCTTTGGGAAATTGAAGGCATCCATTTTTTTAACAGACTGCAATTTATTGATTGAATTATGACTGTAATTTGATGCACGGTGTGTTCTACAAGACTAATGAAGGTGTTTTTGTCTTACACCAATAGAATGACCGACATTTTTAACTCTAAGCTCAGTAGTGCTGAAAGGAGGTGCGTGTGTTGTGGTTTGGAGTCTTACATGCCAGTCGTTAAAAGTAAAAGCTCCCCCTCGTTCTTCCCACCAAATTTTGGATGAGGGTTAACGTACTTCCGTATAGTTGCCTGCTTTTTACGATGCAGATACGCAGACTGAGAGCTGTCGTGAAATACCGAGCACTTCATCGTGACCCCAGTGAGTAAAACACTGCAAAGTCGATGACTAATAAGTTGGGAGAAACAGAATAGCGGACGAGGCTTTCTTGCGTGCAGAGAGTGGTTGCAATAATCCTAAGAACACTGTGTTTACCTGCAGAATTATAAAACTAGGTAAAAACTTTTAGCTACTGACTTCGAGACATCTTTTGGTGAGTGAAACTAAAACGCGCAGTATAAATGAAATAGAAAAATGTTATTGTTTTGTTACGAAATTTTTGATGACGTTGCATTCAGTAGGCCGTACCTATACTTACTATGTCAACCCTTCTCTTTTTACTATGAAAGACATTCCAGACCTTCAACTGCGGATGATATAACACTGTTTTTGAAAACACTCGATGGAATACAACGACCACAAAAAGTGAAAGATGTACGGTAATTTAAATACTAGTAAACTATATCGCCAAAAACTTCTCAAAAGTAGAACGTCAAAAGAGGATTAATCGATGCGTTATTGGTGTAGACAGAGGCTTTGAACACGTAGTGAAAAATTTTAGTAATACTGAACAGCTAAACGAAAAAATAAACATTTGTACAGAGAAAATCTGGAAACGGATGGCTAACATACGGTGTAAAGTACTGTTTAACTTGTAAGTTTTTCTGTGAGTAGCTAGCTACGTATGGAGCGGAAGTTTTAGGGGTAAATATATGTGGGAAATATAGAAGTTGTTGTTTATATAATACAATGCCCTTGACCCTTAGTAATCCTGAACGTCATCCCTTACTGAGCATGTCATGAACATTCGAAATAGGAAAAAAGCACTACTGTGAGATATTGTCAAAACCGAACAGCTTAATACCTGATTTTTTTTTAAGACTGGCGGTTGATACTCTAAATAATCGTACATACACTGTTTGCAGGCTATTCTTGAATATGTCCACTCAAAACATCAGTATTGTAAAGTTTATAATTTTTAGACTTCGCATCCTGGAACCTATTTTTACAGAAAAATCACATTTAAGGTGAGCTCAGTAATATTAGTAGTCTATGATTAAACTTTCAAATGACTTCAATATAAATACTACATTAAGACTTTTAGCGTTGTATACCTTAGTAAGGTTTTCGAAACTACGAACAAATTGATTTACATTATAGCAAAGGGAAACTTACTAACCACCGTATGCAACAAATTGTACGTATACATCAACAGTGAAGGCCCTACGTAACAAAAGTGTAGGCGCGCTGGGTTTACTGCTCTATAGTTTGTTTGAATGGGATGTGAATGTTGTAAGTCCATGGTATTTTGGTTTGTTTGCACATTTAAAAACATTATAGAATAATAAACCGTGTTATCAGTGCCAGTCAATAGCCAGCCACCTTATACGATAATATTTACTAAAACATGTTAACCAAATAATACGAATAAAAGGTTGTAAGAATCGTAGGCCCAACAACCAATCAGAAATAAAACAACAACGTGCATCAGAACTAGATAACTAAGTATTTTTTCGAAGGAAATATATATTCTGTTGTACTTCTAGCGTCATAGCCAAATCAGCAGTTAGATGTATCCACGTAAACGTCACGTTTGAGCGCTAGGCAGTACATACGTGGCATCGTATAAGGTACTTTATTGAGATGTTAGCCAAGTCTGTTGATTTCAAAGCATCTTAGTAGTACTTGTGTTAATTGATGCTTAATGAAGAAATCAGTTTTGTAATCATCAATCCTTATATTGGCGTGTTTCGATTCGTGAACAATGTTAATATGAAGATACCGAATACTTTTCTTTGAATCTCTCACGTTGTCGAGTTGCTGTCGTCACTCGCAAGACTCTTGCTGATAGTACTTGTACTTAGCGTACTTTTGTTTTTGTTCTACAAGTTTTTCTCAAGTGACATACTTTGATACGGTCGGTCATTGAGTAATATCTGATAATAAGCTTAACTCCAGCTGCAGTGACCTTTTTTTGTCGGCTTGTTAAGTTAATTTCTCTTTCTTTACTGATCTCATAAGAAGAGATAAACTTCAGATTTGGTGGAACTTGAAGACGCGGAGGTGGTGATTCCGCGTAAAGTCGTGAGTTAACGTATTATTGAAGTTGTGGAATTTGGTGCCCATACTCGTGGGGGCTGACGATTTGTTTATTTCCGTTAATGTTTGCCCAGTTTCACTCTCATTCTTTTCCGTGGCCCGTCTGTCATTTTCCAGTGCTGCAGTCACCAACAAACAGGAAGTACACTGAACGCACATGCTATTTACGTACTTGCTGTATGAGTAATGCTATTTTGAGCATTAGAAAGCTAGGCATCACTGGACTTGCTAGTCGAAGGTAGTGACTCAAAAGATGTACTTTGACATTGCAAGTAATGAGATACCAAATTGACTGTTTTGGTGCCATTTAATTATGTAATTTGTTCTGAAAATGACATGTCTGGAAATCGACGATGTGAACAGCTGGTGTCAAGCTTTTTCCCCTCTTCTTTTATTTTCTTTGATGGTTGGTTATTCATTTTTCCTTTTTATTCCGCATTGCAGACGCCCAAGAAAGCAAAGCAGGGGTGATGCGAAGGGAAAGGCGGTAAGGAAGGGGACGTGCTTACTTCATCCCTCCTCAGGCTTTACGATGTGAACCTGCTTTCATCCCCTACTCCTCCAAGTCACTCCGCAATGGAGCCTTTTTAAAATCTCCCTTGGTGCTGCTGCCTCCTGATCCCTCCACCTTCTCTTTTCGCAGGAGAGAAAGAAGTAGGCAGGACCACTCGTCTCGATTCAGCCTTTAACGGCCTTGCTACGCAAGTACATACAATGTCCGCTTCCCTCTCCCCTAAGGCTTCACACAGTGATGGTCCTCCCACGGGCCTTTGCCGAGCTGTACTCCTATTATTTGGTCTCAAATATCCAGTGTGTGGCGACTAAAGACAAGCTGCACCATGGACGAACTCTTTAAACTGTAAACGCCTTAATGGTAGGTTTCCCTCTAATCATAGCTTTACAGAATCACGTCAATTAAATAAATGAAAGCATTTATTAAATCATGAAATAACATTTTCTTTCGGGTAGACCGGTTTAGAATGTACACGTAGAGCTTACTTGATAATTGGTGCAAGATTTAATTCGGGCATGCGTATAGATTTTATCGTGCTACTGAGTCGCAATATAGGATTTAATTTTGGGATAATGGACGATACACAGCAAATATTTTATATTTAGAAAAATGATTTTCACGTCTTTTTTCTGGTATTTTTAGTTATTTAAGTTATCTCCAACTCGTACTTTAGATACTAAGTTGGAACATTTTAAGGCCTCTACCCAGTTTGCAACATGAATGCTGTAGGCCTACCTTAGTACACTGTACAGTTGTGTGGTTTTATCACATTTCATTATGATGCACCATTATCAATACGTGTTAGTATACAATTTAGATTTGAATGTCTCAGACTGTAGCCACAAACTCCTTAAAAAGTGGTATACAAGAAAAACAGATAAATTACAAAAAGTTAAGCCACATGATGACACATAAACGCCACTTATATTAAGTTGAAAAACGTGCTCGAGTATTATTCTAATCAAGGTCTTGATTTGTTAATTAAAACAAATGTTAAAAGTAATAATTTTCCTTTTAACAAATATGTGTTAATTACAAGTTATACAACCTTTGTCAGAAAAGTTCCAGGACAAGTTTTGTTATTTCTGAGTTTGCAATACTGAAAAGGAACAAATGTTGTTTTTATGTTACCTGGTATGTGTTCTTACTTGACAGGACCTTGGTCATGTTTCCGCGCAAACTCACTAGGTGGCAGGGCCGTGCTTAGCAAAACACTGTT
>KZ869503.1:82926-94681 GCA_003456935.1 Machilis hrabei | reverse complement strand
ATGCTAACCAAAACCAGTCCTCTACTCAAATATTGCAAACCTAAATATATCAGCAATTTATTCGTTGTTCGTCTTTTAATTCTTTGTTCGGTGGTAGGGTAAGTCAATTATTTAGAAGTTGGCAACCCTTTACTCAGACTGACACACGAAGAGACACTCAAACATACCCGTCCCCCCATTTATCATCCAGCTGAACGTAATACCCGCACATAAGCGTTTTACAAGAGATATTTGGAACGGTTCATGGAAATGGGTGTTTCAGCAAAGATATTGATCAGGAGTTTAAAGTGTCAGAGTATTCCACATTACGTAATCACTCTGCTATAGTTGGAATCATAAATTCGTTAATACAGGCTTAAAATTTGTACAATATTGCATGACCACGAATGAAAGAGAGAGTGCAAGATGGTGACTGGGACGGTACTTCCAGGCCCACCTGGAGGACCTGCCGGTCGCACGTGTGTGAAACCATACCTTTTATGCTTATTGTATCACTGAGAGAGATGAATAGTATATGGGTAAAAGTAGGTGAATGTGTTGATCCTTGTATTTGAATTGGTGATTGTGCAAATTGTTTCCTCAAAAATCCGTCACTCAAACCGTCAGAATTCCTTTCTTCTAGGAACCCACTAACAAACAACCCGTCAATCTATTACCAAGTAACGATATTAGTTTCTGATGTTCAGCATAACTTATACAGTCTGTAACATGAAGTTGCAAAACCGTAATAATTCAGTAAGAAGGATTCAACCCTCACGTTATCTTCTGTACCCCACTCCACCTTGTCCAGCCTGTTATGTTCCTAAAACTCTACCAAATCTGAGTTTACCCATGTGCTACCAACTCGACTTAATAACATTTGGTTCAAATGGGGTTCATCTTTCGTTGGGTTTACTTGGGTCAGATTGAGGTTTGGGTATAGGTCTTCGGTGCAGGATTCAGGTTTATGTATAATACAAAATACGCAGACTGACACACGAAGAGACACTCAAACATACCCGTCCCCCCCCCCNGTCACTCAAACCGTCAGAATTCCTTTCTTCTAGGAACCCACTAACAAACAACCCGTCAATCTATTACCAAGTAATGAACCCGCAGGTTTTTTCTCGTTTAGCTCCTCAAGCTTTTCGTGTTTTTCTCCTGCAAAACATCAACCTAATTACCGTCAATTTCATAACCCGTCATGATCCTCGAGCTTAGAAATNCAATAGCAGAACTAGCTCACACCCTTGCATGTCAATCTTTCTTGATATTTATCACGCATGTGGCAGAGATGGTAGTCACTTTGGTTGGCCATCATGCCACTATGTCCGGTGGTGCGGGAAGGGGCACCACCATTAAACAATCCTTTTGTCCACATTACGTTAGTGGAACGATTACAGTTGACTAAATGGTTCCATCTTCGAGGAACCGACATGCGGAACGTTTACTGTGTTCCACAAACTAACGTGTGCATACACGAATCCGGAACCATTTTGGGTTCTTAATCCTTGTTAAGGGCCGTATTTTAATTGCTAATGGAGCTAATTCAGGAAGCAGACAAAAATAGTATTGCTTGTGTTTTAAAACGCTTGTGTCGTTATTAGAATATTGATAATATTTTTTTTTTATATCTGTGCTCAGAACAAATAACAGGTAAATTATTTATCACTGTTTTCACCAAGTAGGCTACAGTATTAAAGATTCGTGACACTTGTGATCATTGTTACCAGAGGGAGACACACAAATGGTAAAATGCAGGCATTCACATGTACATTTAGACTAAAGTCTCTTATGTACGGAAGCTAACATCAACTGACAATCGAAGCTCACTTTCAGTTAAATCTGAATTAAACACGTAATACACATTAGTTTCTAATAATTGTTGCACGTGAAAGTTAGGGGACTTTTTTTTAAGTGATAAAGAGTGCTACTTTTTACATTTGTGTCTCACGTCGGTTTTACTAACCACAAATATGATGAAAATCAGGCANTCACGATTTGTAACTCCAGTCAATTCTTTAAGTGTGAATTTTCACCAGGGTTTTTACTAATTTTAAGTGGTTTCAAAAATTACACACATTACCCCTTCTATTCCTTAAAAATTATGACNTTTTCCTAAAGGGATGCACACATAAGATAAAGCATGGTGTTCCTAATCACGTAGGACCTAACCACGTAAAATATTAGGTGATTAGTGTTACGTGTAATTACTTAGGTTTTAAGTTATTTTTTCTTCATTGTTAGGTCTTACGTGTTCGTCTGATGCATTTAGAAATCCACACATTACCTTACTAAAAGGGCCTGACCACGTAGCATATATACACATAAGACCAAAAAATGAAGAGAAAATCTCATACCATCTAACCACAAAAGAGTTAATCACGTAAGGCCTAACTATGTANCACCTAACTACGTCAGACCTAGTTATGAAACACTTTTTCTTAAGTGTTATTGCACCGGGAACTGCCTGCGGGCATTATTTCGGGTGCGTTATCAACTAACGTTTATGGCCACTTTTTGTTCCGACATTCAGTGCACACACTTAAGACAACACAAGTGAGTNCTCAGACGTAAGCCAACACAAGTGCACACTTAGGACAGCACAAACATCCATGTCTTACGCGGGATTGGAACCCACGACCTCTGGGACAGGAGTCAGGCACTCTACCTACTCCCCCAGGCAGGTCGACAGTTATGAAACACCTAATTACATAAGATCTAACCACGTAAAACCTAAAACCGTGAAAACTATTACAAACGACCTAATAATGTAATTTCTAACCATGTTAATGCTAATCGCTGTAGCACCTAAAATTAGGTCTAATGTGATTAGATCTTATGTGGTTAGACTTCACATGTTATATGTGATGACAGCTGCCCTCGTTTCCTGAATACCCAGATGGGAATATATGTCACGGGTTTCAATTTGTGTTAGAAATGTGTCCCAACCAAGACGAAACGTAACCAATTTCTCACATTTTGAATGATCAAGGCGTTCAAAATTTGAGATATTGCTAATAACCNAGCCAACACAAGTGCACACTTAGGACAGCACAAACATCCATGTCTTACGCGGGATTGGAACCCACGACCTCTGGGACAGGAGTCAGGCACTCTACCTACTCCCCCAGGCAGGTCGACAGTTATGAAACACCTAATTACATAAGATCTAACCACGTAAAACCTAAAACCGTGAAAACTATTACAAACGACCTAATAATGTAATTTCTAACCATGTTAATGCTAATCGCTGTAGCACCTAAAATTAGGTCTAATGTGATTAGATCTTATGTGGTTAGACTTCACATGTTATATGTGATGACAGCTGCCCTCGTTTCCTGAATACCCAGATGGGAATATATGTCACGGGTTTCAATTTGTGTTAGAAATGTGTCCCAACCAAGACGAAACGTAACCAATTTCTCACATTTTGAATGATCAAGGCGTTCAAAATTTGAGATATTGCTAATAACCTCTGACTTGTAGAACATTTGTTGATAGTTGCTTTAATGTGTACTATGATGGTTATAGAAGGTATTTTTCGTGTTTATTGTATTATTTTCAAAGGCNGACGTAGCCGTGGGTGTTAAGTAATTCAGGAATAGCGTATAAATTGTGAAGATCGTGAGTCCAACTTTGCTACTTCTTTCTTAAACTTAGGTATGCCATACATCATTGTTCTTCAGACGTTGCATTAGCTCTGGTTATTTTCTGAAGACGCAAACGTACCACAAGCACATATAATGAACTGAAATTTGAATAACAATTCATGAAAATAACTGGTTTTTACACGTTACCGTTGGCTACAATAACACAAGGTCAATTAAATATGGCATTTGTTTGAATATAATTGCAGTGGCTGTTGCGTCCGTAACAGTTGGATCACGTTTA
Organism: Machilis hrabei; assembly: GCA_003456935.1. NCBI lineage: Eukaryota > Metazoa > Arthropoda > Insecta > Archaeognatha > Machilidae > Machilis > Machilis hrabei. The sequence continues at coordinate 90,808 of KZ869503.1, read as the reverse complement.
TATCCGGAAGCAAAATAACTATTAATGATTCTCAGAGAGTACATTTCATTTTTTCTTTCGCAGTACTAAGTGTAGTAGCTCAAGGATACATACTCTTCCGTGGTTGAATAGTGCGTCGTTGTGTAATTATGCATTAATATCAACCACCTGCTCATCAAACTCTGAAACGAAATAAAATGATGACGTTCAAATTCAGTAAATTACTACTTTGAGCAAATCGAAGCTACCATCTTCAAGTACGTAAAATTCTAGCGTTTTATTATCTTTTCATGCTTTCACAAATATTCAGACCAACACTCGTTATTTCTCTTTGTCATTCAACCATGTCTTCCCGTTTCGCCTTAAGTCAATTATTTAGAAGTTGGCAACCCTTTAAGAAAATANCCAACCTGTCTGATCTAGTAGCTAGCGTACCTTGTTTGAATCCCGCGTAAGTCATTTTTATGTATTATAATATTTAACTAACTTTTAATTGTAGCTATTAGCCAAACGTAAAAGTATTGAGAAATGTGACGAATATGTACAATACATTCTGCCCACTCACCAATTCNTCGTCTCTCTCCTTCAGCATCCGCTTATTATCTTTGGTCAGAAGCCATACNAATGTTAGTCATTCTGTTAAGTTCTATCTTCTAGGAGCCGTTTTACTTCTTTCTTCCGCAACCTATGATGGTTTNCCTGTGACCCAACCAAATTCAGGGGCAGTCAAATGAAAAGATGCCGATGGTTGCAGAGGAGAGGCCCGGTTTGTGTTTGTATAATAAAGGACAGCATTTTGTTGGTTAATGTATGAGTCATCACGCAAATGTGTATCGTTACCACCCAGTCACGTGATTTTGAGTAGGGGAAACGTATAAAGAGACCCGTCTGTCGTGCTTTCGTTTAATATACGGTAATAACGTAGTCATGGCATTTCAATTGGAAAATCCCACTTTGGAAGAACAGAGGCGTGTGATAAGATTCCTAATTGCAGAAGGCAACACACCTATTGCAATTTTACAACGCATGTCCAACGTTTATGGTCAAGACTGTGTTTCACATAAAACTGTGAACAAGTGGTGTGCGCGGTTCCATGCAAAAATGGTCTTCTCGATAAATTCGGTTGGAAAGTACTGGAACATCCACCCTATAGCCTGGACCTATCCCCGTGCGCCTTGTATTTGTATCGCCTCCTAAAAAAAACACCTAAAGGGTCGTAGGTTCGCTTCGGACGTCGACGTCAAAGACACTGCGACGGATTGGTTGCTGTCACAGCCCAATGACTTTCATCAACAGGGCATACATCGCCTTCCTCGACAATGAGATAGCTGCCTCAAGCTCATGGCGCTTTCTTTTAAGGTAGGAACAACACTTCAACAACTGCACTTCTCGGAACCTTTTCATTTGGCTGCCCCTCATACATTCGTTATTTCATTTCACGTTTATTAAATAGAGGTGAAGCTTGTACGTGGGAGTGCTTTATTTGCGAATAAATACAGTATATTGCAGATGGATTGTGTAATACTGAAGTTTATCAAGAAAGTTAAAGTTATATTGCCTAATGTTCTGACATACTGTTAATTCACACCAACGAGATATTAATTGGTTCAAAGTTAAACAGCGGAGTACGATTTTAACGTTTCTGATAGAATGCATAATATAGAAAACGAAACAGGTCAGTTATCCGTTTGTCAAGGGATCTGAGGCGTGCCTCACTCAACCTTGGGTCCAACTGCAGTGGAGTGGGTGAAGTACATTAAGCTGGCTTCCCCACCACATTAACATTTTTTTTCTTATAACAATCGTTTGTGTTTCAATCGTTTCAGTGCTATTCAGTGATAACTTGATGGTAACCCCTCACTATAGTGTCCTGGAATAAATAGTGAGTAAAAAAAGCCCTATCCTGCCTTGGAAAAAAATTTATTGCTATGTGGAATCCAAATTTGACTGACTCGCGACGGTAGGTGCTACCATCTAATATCTGATTCTGTACATATTTAATCATAATATCTGATTCTGTACATATTTAATCATATGACAAAAATGGTGATTAACTGCGTAATTACGAGGCTAAACTCACGAGCTTTTGAAATATGTACAAAAATGAATAATAGATGGCAGAACCCTCCATTGCTAGTTTTATCACTTTTGCATTCCGCTTAGTGACAAAAAATTCATTTNAGGTTTGCATAGGCCCTACTACTTGTTCTAGACTATTATACCCTCACCATTCAAATTCCAGACTTTAAATATGCCATTCGTTTGTGTTCACGAATTTGTATCGTTTGTGCTTGAATTTTTTACGTGTTATTAAACATACATACAAAGATGGAGGGTTAACTTTATGCTAACCAAAACCAGTCCTCTACTCAAATATTGCAAACCTAAATATATCAGCAATTTATTCGTTGTTCGTCTTTTAATTCTTTGTTCGGTGGTGGGGGTTTAGTCGATGATATTGTCTCCTCCGTTCAACTCCATTAAGTTGTACTCNGTAAACCACATTCTCAAGAAAAATATATCATAGTTTAGTACTGATTTGTACGCCTAGTTTCACGTTTGTGCGCGACTCTTAGGTCTAATGCACCACAAAATATGGTCCACTCCAACTTAATCGTAAAGTTACACATTAGCTGGTTCAAAAACATTTTGTATTTGGATTTTCTAAGAATGAACAACTAGTCTTATAGGATAATGACAATGCATTGGCGTTTATGTTGGCACTGATCTTTGTTGCTAAGGGAATCTTTCTGATTTTGATATGTCAATTCAAATTTTCATTTTATATTCATTTTTCTGAGGATTTAGTAATAATGCTTTTAGGTATGGAAAATACGTTTAACAATCCAATTTAGACTTAAAATATTTTTATAGATAATTTTGTTAGTTGACAAAGTATGCGTAAAATATATCGTTGGCCTGAATATAAAAAAAAAAACTTGAGTGACAAAAACGCCCTATCTTTTCAGTTGCCCAATAGACAGATTAGCTCCTAATCGAGAGGTCTCAGATTCCAATCCCGGAGCCATCTACTTGTCTGAGTATAAAGGGTTACCTGACGAGCCTACCTGTGAAGCACTCTTCTCATTAAGGTATTAATTTAGGCATCTTCTGGGGGGGACGTTAGTTGTGGGGTCTCATCAATATTTGTTCGATGTGAGTGATAAAATTCGATCACTGTGATACATGGTTACAATGTGGATGTAACTTATTTGTCTGAAACGTGGAATAGCAATTCAAATTTGAGTCCTGCTGTGATAATTCCGAGACCAGATACGATAGAAATAGAAATCAAATCAAACACGTAACGAGCACCTTCTGGCTCCAAGACGAGAACAGACGTTGCTGATTTTTGTTTTATTTAATTTTATAGAACATACTTGAAAAATAAACTCAATATAGGCGCTCACAAACGCATCACACATCGAGTTTCCAAGAAATGGCAAGGTTAAAAACACAATTCACGGCAGACAGTGTTTACATTCAGAATGAGGACTTAATTTATAACACCAAGCATGAGTTTTAAGATAAGCAACTCTTGCATACAGAAGGACAAACGGACAAATATAATTACGAAAGTAGGATTTCCCTACCTTTGGTNNGAGTGTACAAAGACGACAATGCTGTAAATTACAACGTAAACTTTCTAAAGTATCAGAAAAACAGGATGNTAAAGTATCCTAATAACTTTATTTCGTATGTCTATCACGTGTTAACTACAAATACTAAAGACTTTATCCTTTTCAAACTTCCGTGGCGAGTCCCAGACTCGGAGATATGGCCACGCGTCTCGTGAAAGATAAAAGAAGAGAAGAAGAGCTTAGCCGAAAGTTTGGGACATTTTCTTAACACCTTTTAAGAACTTTTAGAGTTCCTTCAAGAATGGAAAAACCACTAGTAAGTTTCCACGCACAGGAGAAAACTTTTATCTTGAAAACTCGGATATATCTGGGAAGATGAGAACACAGAAAGTTGATTAAAAAATGAGAACGATAAGAGGAAGATGGACGAGAACAGAGATTGAAGACATATACCTAATGATGAAGTAAGATTAGGAAGATAATTTGTCATTTAAAGAAACAGATTAAGAGTACTCGACTATTATCATTCTAGAGATATGTCAGAATAATGTTAAGTCAAAGTCCCAATGCGTTAGTCCTTAAATACAAATTCTACTCTAAATTATACCTCCTTCTTCTAAGTACTTCTAATTTACCCGAGCAAAAGGTTATGTTATACACGTATACACTTAATATGATTTCTATCATATGAATATACCAAATGCTTCCAAACTGTGGTACAATCGATAAAATTAAGGGAGAGCCGCAATTTTTTAAATAAAAATCCTGACATCCTGACTATCCACAGTATTAAGTAGGGTAGACCAGGGAGGTATGAGACGAAATTTACATAACTATTTATAAGGACTTCAAAAAAGCATATTTTTCAACTCTTTGAATATGAATTGGTAGTTTACCAATTAAATAACTGTAATATAGTACTTCACTGTTTCATATTACTACACAATGAATTTTTTTAACAAAGCTTACATGGTGTATCATACCTCCCACCCGGAGGGAGGTATGAGACAGGTTAGAGGGAGGTATGAGACAANCTGGAACTGACTGCATATTTGACTACACTATGAGATGGTTGTTTCAGCCAGCTACTGGGTAAAACCAACTGTCACTACTTCTGAACATTTTACAAAGACCGTAGGGTTTTTTATAATGATGATAAAATTAACCACCCCAGTGCCTTTCATGCGGGAGTGGGGAAAATTTAAGGCCCTACTTAAAGTTACAGGTTTTGATTCTACGAACAAAAAATAATAAGTATAATTTTTTTTCAGATGCTTCTTTAAAAAACTATGAGCGCTTTAGTTTTGATTCATAGTCACGTAGTGCGGTGAGGAGCAAGGCTCAGTCTTAACACTCTAATCAAAAAACATCAAAACACTCTACTCGATTGCTTTGGTTTTAATCTAAATCCTTTCANTTTGAAGCAATACCATTGTCAAAATCATGGCTGTTTTTGACATCGAAGTCAATATGGTATTAATATTAGGCGAATGACATAAAACATTTCAGTGTGTAACAGCAATGTTTCCGAACGCTACGGGATTGGAATAACATAATTGACACTTTCTAATTTAGATAAGCGGCTTCGTGAGCGTGCTAAATTGAGTAAACAAACTCACGATAGACGTAAGTCTGTCGTTGATGAGGATAACAGTTCTAATATCCTTCGTGCAATTAAATTAAATCCTCGCGATACTCAACGTAAGATCACATTTTGTGAGTGGCTGCATGGCGATGAGGAAAATGCTGAATTTCTGTGTAAAGTGCTCTTTCTGAAGAAGATAGTTTTATGAATTCCGGGCATATGAATAAACGTAATATATGTTACTGGACTCTTTAAAATTCTTATTGCCAGCGATCTGTCCCATTTCAACATCGGTGGCCTTTAAATGTTTAGTGTACTATAGCTTACTAGAACACAATGTGTTTGGGCCCCCTTTTTTGGAAAGCACTAAAACAATTGAAAGGTACTGCTGTTTACTAAAACTAATTTGCGTACGCTTGTGGAAGATGTGCCACTACACGTCAGAAGAGAAATGTGGTTTGAACAAGATGGTGCTTCACCACANTATGCAAGGATCACCCGACACTTTTTATATGAAACATTTGGGAACAAGTGGATAGTCATGGTGGATCTGTTCAGTGGCGTCCACAATCCCCCGATTTTACCCTGCTTTACTTCTTTTTCTTAAGATATGTAAAGGACATTGTCTGTTTGAACAACTGACGACGAAAGAGAACATGACACAAAGGATATGTGACGCTTGTGCTTCAGTGTCTCGCGAAATGTTGTCAAATGTCAGACAAAGTTTTCTTATTCGAATAAATAAATATCGATAGTGGGCATATTGAACACTTAATAAAATAAATAGGTGAAAGTGAATTGTTGTCATTTTAACTTCATTTGATNACAGTGTCTTACTTTGACCGCACGGAGAATGTATGACTTGCTGAGATTTATATAGGCCACCCTACAGTAAAGGTAGTACGGCTAATCAGCGGGTTGGGTATAATTCTAACGAATTNTCCATTTCTTTGGTGAAGTATTGTTAAATCTCATTAATATAATATTCCATTAATATCTGTTATCATAAATTGAAGATACGAAACACTTGAAAACGTTTACGTCACAAGTTTAAAGTTATCTATGCATTAAAAAGGAAACNGTCCATCACTTGGCCTAAACGCGAACAAAAATCTTGCTCGAAGAAGAAGAGATCTAATTTACATGAAGCGCGTAAATCAAATAAACACTTCTGTATGATGAACGTTTCTTGCAGCTCAGAGAATTCAATCATGCGAGAACTTCCTCTTACAGCAGTGACATCCTGCGGAAACTGATGGAAACAAGCAGTGCTGCGTTCGCACTCAGACAAATAAAAACGAACAGCGCATTCCGCGTTATTTTATTTCAGCTTTCGTATTCTGCATCTCGAGAATGATAAATTGATGTCAAACAAAGTTCCCATCAATAAAAACAGAAAATTATCTGCCTCCGTTGGAGGCGAAAACTTTATTAATTCCAAGCATGGGGGCAGCCGGTCCTTGTATAAGTATCAGTCAATCAATCAATAAATCTGTCAATCAGACACAAGGAGGATAAATCAATATGAAATGACGTCAACGAGGTAGTGATGGAATGTAGTGATATCTTAACTTGTTTGGACTTGAAAAAGATGTCTGAGACAACCAGACACGTAACGAGACATAATCTAGCAGACAATATGCAAATAAAATACCGAANACATGCTATTGACACCGTAATAATAATAATATCAAGGTCAAACAGGGTTACTCAATTTTTAAAACCCACAACATTTAAATAAAAAAACTATTCAGTGGTTTTCGATAGCAATGAGTTCAGATTTTTTTTTTGTGTGTAATCCAAATCATTCCAGATCAGCTAGCGTTGCCAAATTAAAAAAAAAAAACATTAAATGATAGTGGTTCCATTTTGTACATCTATGAAATATGTGTAAATCCACTTTCCACATACACTAACTCAAACAAGTCTCCGTACACATAATAAGTTAGTATGAAATATGTAATTAAAAATCAAAGTAAGGATATTAATTTGTGTACAATTACATGACAAGAATGTTTAAAGGAAAGACGAAAGTATGGTTTGTTTAAACAGAAAATATTTTTATTTATTGTGTCCATGAAAAACAACAATGAAATTCTGTACTAAAACAACATCAAAAAAGTCTCCGTGTTGATTTATCAGTGCTTTGAAGAGTGTGCCAGGCACGTGTATAGTTGCACATGGACTTAAAAAGGTGTGGTTTATACATTTGAAGAATTTTCGCTTTCGTACAGACACAACATTTGTAAAATGGGTGAAATACTACAGTCAATTTACGCTATCGTAATACAATTATGGAAAGAAGGAAATTCATTTCGGAAAATCGGTGACATTCTTGGAAAACGAAATTGAACAGTGGAATACATTATAAATAATTTCAAATAACCGGTTCTACGAAAAACAAATTGCGAAGTGGTGGACCCAAAACATTAGTCAATGTGATGTAAGTTAAGTGCTCCAAAAATTGCATTGCAAATAGAAATCTAGCTCTCTACATCTGTGAATGCAGAAGAAACGGTAAGAAATGTTTTGCGTAAAGCCAGTTATCATGGTCGTGTGGCCAGACGTAAGCTTTTCATATCGGGAGTGATGGACGCACCAAGGTGAGGAGAAAACTAAATCAAGCAATGCATGTTGCACATTTGTGCCCTACAGTGAAGTATGGTGGTGGAAGTGTAATATTGTGGGGTAGCATGTCAGCGGCTATTTGTCTTTCTCTCTCTTTCTTTATATTTTT